>JAQJVL010002891.1:35000-77106 GCA_035578905.1 Stictocephala bisonia | reverse complement strand
AAAAAGGGTTTTCCCTTTTTTTTAAAAAACCCCAAAAAAATTTTTAATAAAGGGGCCCTAAAAAAAAATTTTTTGGGTTTAAAAATTTTTTTTAAATTTTTAAAATTTTTAAAAAAAAAGGGGGGGGGGTTTTTTTAAAATTTTGGGGAAAAAAGGGAAAAGGTTTTTTTTTAAATTTTTAAACCCCCCCCAAAAAAAAAAACCCCCCCCCAAAAAAAAAAAAAAACCCCCCCCCTTTTTTTTTTAAAAAAAAACCCCCCAAAAACCCTTTCCCCCTTTACCCCCCCCCCCAAAAAACCCCCCCAAAAAAAAAAAAACCCCCCCTTTTTTAAAAAAAAATTTTTTTTTAAAAACCAAAAAAAAAAAAAAAAAAGGGGTTTTTTTTTTTTCCCCCCCAAAAAAAAATTTTTTTTTTCCCCCCCAAAAAACCCCGAAAAATTTCCCTTTTCCCAAAAAAAAAAAAAATTTTTAAAAAAAAACCAAAAAAATTTTTTTTCCCCCCCAAAAAAAAAAAACCCCCCCCGGGAAACCCCCCCCCCCCAAAAAAACCCCCCCCCCCCCCAAAAAAAAAAAACCCCCCCCCCCCAAACCCCCCCCCGGGCCAAAAAAAACCCCCCCCCCCCCCCAAAAAAAAAAAAAAACCCCCCCAAAACCGCCAAAAACCCCCCCCCAAAAAACCCCCCCCCAAAAAAAAAAAAATTCCCCCCCCCCCCCACCCAAAAAACCCCCAAAAAATTTAAAAACCCCTTTTAAAATTAAAAAAAAAAAAAAAACCCCCCCCTTTTCCCCCCAAAACCCAAAAAAAAACCCCAAAACCCTTTTTTTTTCCAAAAAAAACCCCAAAAAAAAAAATTTAAAAAAAACCCCCAAAAAAAAACCCAAACCCCCTTTTTTAAAAAAAACCCCCCAAAAAACAAAAAAAAAAAATTCAAAAAAATTTTTTTTAAAAAAAAAACCCCTTTAAAAAATTTTTTTTTAAAAAATTTAAAAAAAAAAACCCAAAAAAAATAAATTTAAAAAATTAAAAGGAAAAAAAAACCCAAAAATTTTAAAACAAAAAAATTTTAAAAAAATTTTTTTTTTGGGGAAAATAAAAAAAAGGGTGGAAAAAAAACCCCCCCCCCCCCCCCGGGCAAAAATTTTTCCCATAAAAAAAAATTTCCCCCCCCCCCAAAAACCCCAAAAAAAAAACCCCCCCCAACCAATTTTTATTTTTAAAAAAAAAAAAATTTTTAAATTTTTTTTTTTTAAAAAAAGGGGCCCAAAAAAAAAAAAAAAAAAAAAAGGGGGGAAACCCAAAAAAAACCCCCTTTAAAAAAAAGTTTAAAAAAAAAAAAAAAAAAAAAAAAAAAAAAAGGGGGCCCCCCCCCCCCCAAAAAAAAAAACCCCCAATACCAAAAACCAAAAAATAAAGTTTAAAAAAAAACCCCAAAAAAAAAAAAAAATTTTTTTTTTTAAAAAAAAAAATTTAAACCCCCAAAAAAAATTTTTTTTTTAAAAATTTTAAATTTAAAAAAACCCAAATTAAAAAACCCAAAAAAAAAAAAAAAAATTTAAAAAAAAATTCCAAAAAAAAATTTTCCCCCCCTTTCCCAAAAAACCCCCCGGAAAAAAAAAAAAAAAAAAAAAAAAAACCCCCCCAAAAAAAAAAAAAAATTTTTAAAACCCAAAAAATAAAAAAAAAATTTTTTTAAAAATTTTAAAAAAAAAAAAAAACAAAAAAAACCAAAATAAAACCAAAAATAAAAATTTTAAAAAAAAAAAAAACCCAAAAAACAAAAAAAAAAAAAAAACCCCCCAAAAAAAAAAAATTTAAAAAATTAAGGCACCCCCAAATAAAAAAAAAAATACAAAAATTTTAAAATTAAAAATCCCTTAATTTTTTTTTTGTTAGCAAAAAAATTTTTTAAAAAAAAATTTTTTTTAAAAAAAAAGGCATAATTAAGCCTACAAAACCCCAAAAAAAATTTTTAAAATTTTTTTTTTAACCCAAAAAACGAAAAAAAAATTTGGCCACATGGGATCAAATATAAGCTTTTTTCCCAAAAAAAAAAATTTTTTAAAAAAAAAAACCAAAAAATGTGTAAAAAAAAAAAAGGGGTTTTTTTATTTTGGGCCAAATTTACGAAACATGTTTAACATTTCACTCAAACTATCATAATTCTGTGGGTAATAAAAAAAGATACACAATTCATTAAATAAAATAGCAATAATTGATAACGAAAGTTTAAGTAACAAAGGTAAAAATAAAAGCTTGCTTAATACTTACAGTTCAACCAATTAAACTTAATTGTCAAAAATCACAAAATCATAAGATAAACCATAACAAGTACACTTTGCAAATGTATACATATAAAATACATTTACCACTCATCACAATTTCTCCAAAACCAATTGAATTAAAATGTTTTCCACTTTTCAACGTCCTAACATAAGTCGTTTAAACATTCCTATATCTCTAAACGCTCCACAGCCGTTATCGCAAAATGACCATTACAGATTTCAACGGAAAAAATATCGTAAAAATTTATGGACATCCACTTAAATCAAACTAATCTGCTAATCTATTCACCATAGTAATATTAGTCTTATTGCAAACTATACAACTGTGACCAAGGAAGATTCTACTTTATTTAAAAATAAAAAACAGTAAGTAATCTATTTATCTACTTATTTACGGCAAACGCCAATTTACAATGAATACAAACGAGATGGCATAGTTGTGGAAATATAGACAATGACACACTAATTTAAATATAGCTATAACTATGCAATTGAAAACAATTATAATCATAATATGTAACAGGTAACACCCATCATCAGTTCATGCAATAGCAACTAGCAAAACAAAAATCATACATAATTCAAGCTAGCAATAACTTACATCACAATAGTTTAACATTTGTCATAATCTTATTCATTTAGAGTACAGATAATGCCTTCTATAACAAAATAACAGATCGTTCCATACTTATTTATTTACTCATTTCAACGGTAATGCCATTACATACATAAATTTGAAGACAGGCAAATACAACAATACAAGAAATAGACAAAGTGGTACAATTTAGTAAACAATACAAAGAAATATAATACCAAAGAAAACAAGCTAAAAATTGCTATGATGAAGAATATACAAAATACCAATTCCAACTAAAAAACTTCCAGTTCCGTTTCGTTCCGTGTTCCAGCAGCTTCTGTCCGGTTGGCCTGTCTGGTCAGTTGTCTTGTGCTGCCTGCAGAATCTCGTTATGAGGGGCTAGACACACTAAAACGTAAGTGTTCATTTTGTGAGTTTTAATATCTAAGCACCCTTTTGGTGAAAATATTTTGTTTCAATAATATTTAATCGTTCGTACTTGTGTTTTCAGAGTTTTGTTAAATTTATATTCTTTGTCTAGATGTTTTAACCTAGGTTCGAGCCATGTGCTCATTGTTACCTTTTTGACTTTAATTGCTTTATTATCTCTGGTTTCATATTTAATAGTAGTTCTGTATAATGTTTTGTTGAGCCTTTCTACAGTTGTAGTTACCGATTTACCATATTTTTTTGTTCTTTGACAATAACCTAGCCTATCTTTAGCTTTTCATGTTATAACCTATTGCTCATGTTTCCATAGCCTGGTTTTCAGTTTGTCATTTTTAGTTCATATACGCAATTTATTCTTTGGTAATTTGTTAACTTGTAATTGGTTAAATTGTAAGTTGTTAAATATTCCATAGCCTAAAGTTAATCTTTCACTGTCTTGTTGCTCCAATCATGTATAAGTTTGTCTCTTCATGTTAAGTTTGGCGAAATCATGCACACTTATATTTAGTGGTTATGTGTAATATTTTGTTGTGATGGCTGGACTGTATTTGATGTGCTGTGTGTTGTGCCTTACAGTCCAGGGTCCTTGAGTAGGACGTTTCCCCTCGGCCTGCCGTCGGGGAATTGCCGACCTTCTGCACTGCTAGCCTGGCCTGAGGACCATGTTGGAGCATGGAGTCGCCCGTTACCCGCTCTACATCTCTGTGGTATAAGTCTCCTGTCCTCAGGTCAGTGTTTTCCATGTTTTTGTTTCCCGGCGGCTGAGCTGGGGGCTGTTGAAAGTTTTACAAAAAAAAATAATATATAAACCAAGAAAAACAGTGAAATACAGGAAATATAAAGAAGAAAAAAAGTTTGTGGAACTGTTTAATTTGTGGCCTAGGCCTAAACTGGAACAGTGATTGATGAAACAGCCATGGGGACTTATATTTTTTTATTTATTTAAAAAGAAAAGCTTTAAAAATACATAAAGAATATTTTTGATGTTAATATTTATTTATATTTATTGTTAGTTATTTAATTAGTTTATTTGGTTGTTACATTTGTTTAGATTTTTATATTTGTTAGGTCCCCATTGTTAAATCATGTTATTATTTATTCATATGTTTAGGCCTAGTTATTGTTATTTATTTTTTTGGGTTACGTGTATTAGGGGTGTTCAGAAGTGAATTTTTACTCGAACGGTACCGTGTTATATTTTCTTTTAAATTATTTAATTTTTAAACTTTCACCAAAAGGGGATTGTTGTTCTTTTGCTTAACTTTTAATTCGGAGCTGCCCAGGGATTCCGGCTTACTCCCTGGCCCGGTGGAATCAAGGGATGTGGGGGCTAAATTGCCGGTTTAATTGTTGTTTTCCAGACGTTTTCTAAATTTTCACTTTTATTTGGGGTTATCTAAATTTGTTTCTAAGTTTGTCACCTTTTAAATTTTTGTTAATAAATTTTCCTTACGTTTTGGGAGTCTCAGGCCCAACTGCAGATAGGCCATACATTTGATTAATTGTTAAACTTTGGTATTTGTAGAGTTTGGGGTATTTATAGCGTTTGTTATTATTGTGTGTTAATTTGTTAATGTTAGTTATCTTGTTATTGATTTAAGTGCTAATTTTATCGTGGCCTTCTGCCGTTTTTGATTATGTTAATAGTGGTTTTTTGGTAATAAATTAGTTTCGCTCAGCTGCCGAGTTTTATTTTGGACCCTCCAACTGCCACCCGTGATCCCATCGCTTTACTCGTTTTGAGCCATCCCCCAGTTGGCACGCTTCCCAGCTTTGGTGGGGGGGATGGGTCTCACTCCAAGCAACTGTAACGACAATAAATTGCCAACATGAGATCAAATATAAGCTTGCTTATACCTATGTATAGCATAATAACTATTTCTTACATTCAAAACTTTAATACCTAAGACTTAAGTGTGTAGACACTAAAATACAGTAATTGGATTTCAAGTTACATTATATCTGTAAGGGTCAATTTACGAAACATGTTTAACATTTCACTCAAACTATCATAATTCTGTGGGTAATAAAAAAAGATACACAATTCATTAAATAAAATAGCAATAATTGATAACGAAAGTTTAAGTAACAAAGGTAAAAATAAAAGCTTGCTTAATACTTACAGTTCAACCAATTAAACTTAATTGTCAAAAATCACAAAATCATAAGATAAACCATAACAAGTACACTTTGCAAATGTATACATATAAAATACATTTACCACTCATCACAATTTCTCCAAAACCAATTGAATTAAAATGTTTTCCACTTTTCAACGTCCTAACATAAGTCGTTTAAACATTCCTATATCTCTAAACGCTCCACAGCCGTTATCGCAAAATGACCATTACAGATTTCAACGGAAAAAATATCGTAAAAATTTATGGACATCCACTTAAATCAAACTAATCTGCTAATCTATTCACCATAGTAATATTAGTCTTATTGCAAACTATACAACTGTGACCAAGGAAGATTCTACTTTATTTAAAAATAAAAAACAGTAAGTAATCTATTTATCTACTTATTTACGGCAAACGCCAATTTACAATGAATACAAACGAGATGGCATAGTTGTGGAAATATAGACAATGACACACTAATTTAAATATAGCTATAACTATGCAATTGAAAACAATTATAATCATAATATGTAACAGGTAACACCCATCATCAGTTCATGCAATAGCAACTAGCAAAACAAAAATCATACATAATTCAAGCTAGCAATAACTTACATCACAATAGTTTAACATTTGTCATAATCTTATTCATTTAGAGTACAGATAATGCCTTCTATAACAAAATAACAGATCGTTCCATACTTATTTATTTACTCATTTCAACGGTAATGCCATTACATACATAAATTTGAAGACAGGCAAATACAACAATACAAGAAATAGACAAAGTGGTTCAATTTAGTAAACAATACAAAGAAATATAATACCAAAGAAAACAAGCTAAAAATTGCTATGATGAAGAATATACAAAATACCAATTCCAACTAAAAAACTTAACCAATTGGTATAAAGACAATAATACTATATCAGATAAGACTTTAGTTAACAATATTACAACAGGTGAGTGAGCGAGCGTATGCCTATAGATAAGAACCTAAAAGTAAATGAAATAAAAAGTAAACAATCATAACCGATAAGAACATATAACAAAGTAAGAGGAATGGAATAATATGTATTTAAAATATAACAACAATAAAAGCTGTTATATATTTAATAAACATTTCCTCTATCAACATGAGAACGTAATAGCCTAAGACGTTAATTTTTACTTTACTAATGAACTTCTGTAATTATCAGAATCAAAACCAATGTAGATATACAGAATAACTTTAGGAAACAGCTCTCGCTTGCTGTAGACTGAGGTAATTGACGTTATATGTTACTTTCTATAAATTAACCAATAGATTATTACTGATTTAAAACATTTGGACTCGAATGTTTCAGGGGGAGTTTGATGCACTCCGAAACGATATGTCCCGGGGAGAAACCAATGGACCCAGCACGTCCCCTCTGGCTTTTGTTACGTAATCATCGATAGTAATGGCAAACCTGTAAAACAACCCAAAGTCTATAGCGGCCCCGACGTTGTTGACACGTTTCTAAATCGTTTGATTGCAGAGTCCGAGGAACTCTTACCCATTATTAAAAAGAATATCACGATTAAAATGTCTCCACAAGACAGCAGAAAACAGGCAGAGCATCGCAACAACACCCAAGAAATACATTGTTTTTGTGAAACACAAAGTGCACCATTTATTTATATTATTAAAAGTACATCAAAGATGCACTGTGGGTTATGATAACCACTGCGACATCACCTCACCCTTATGATTAGACGCCCGCTTCAATCCACACCGCTGTCTCCCAGTTTTATTTAGTTATTGTTTTCGATTTAACCAGTGTTCTTTCACGGTGAGTATTTAATCCCTCACTACCTTCAAGTAAGCTGAAGACAAAACCAGAGGGCATTACCTAATTCCCATGGGACGCCTATGTCATCACCCTACCTGGGTTACTTAAAACTAAGTATCAGTGTTTATGGGGCCCTGAAAAGGACCGTCTGTAGCAGAGGAGGAGTGAAGTATGAAGGAAAGACATGTCACGATGGTCCTGTTCGTCATGTGTTAGATAGGGGTTTGCTATTATTCGGACATGGAATTCCATCCTCCACATCTTCAAGTGTTTGTAACACGTTGATTAAAAGTTGATGTCCCTCGACGCCATCTCCATGTTCAGTAATTGTCGTACAGTACAAGTGTACTGTACGATTGTGAAAGGGAAAGGTGTGTATTTCCCTATGGAAACGTAAAAAACCTTTAATAATGTAAGTTGTAGTATCTATCATAACAACCCTAGAAAGGTCTGTTGTAGATTTAGATAAACTTTATGATGCCATGTATCATGTATTATACTATGTACAAAAGTGGTCTACCATTGATAAACAAAGAAATAAAGCCGTTCAGGAAATAGGTATAAGGCACTTCCATTAACACTTGTAAGATACTTAAAAACCTAAGGTAGAAGTCTATTCATTAAAGGGTTTGTCATAATATGCAAAAGTTTACCTTTTAATAAACTATGTTGGCTTAACCAGACCTAAGTCAGTAGAATAATAACATCTAATAGACTGTACAACCAACTCTTCTGTTGACGTAATTAATAGGTCTAATACAATGATTTGAACCTCACAGCTTCATTCTTATATTACACTTTACAAAGATGATTCAAAACTAACCACACGGTACTTTATGTACCCCTCACTAAATAAAATGTATTATCCATCTCCCCATAAACGTTTTAAACCATTACCAATGAAGGCCCCAGATGAAGACAGGCTACGAACCATTTAAACTTGAATACAATTACAAAAAGACAGTAACAATAATGCATCAACACATTACATTATATTCAGTAAAATCAATTGATATTCTTGCTATTTTCAATTATCATACCTAATACATAGAACCCCTTTCAATAATTTATGCTTTACATTTAAATTAGTACAAGTAAACTTAATTTTAACAAAGCTTTATCTATTTGTTTCGTTGTAAACTCCGTAATGTATACATACCAACACATCAATCCTATGTGTAATAATGAGAGATTGTTCATCAAAATTATAACCGTATTTCTGAAGTTTTCATAGTTTAGGTAGAACCTCAATCAATATGTATTAAATTTATAGCGTAATACCTATCAAATTACATCCATACACATTGAAGTTACAGAATAAAGTTAACAACCCACATTTCCATCAACACATTACCTCCAAGTAGAGGGCTTACATCACTACACCCAATACAAGTTGTCATTAAGTCACATTAAAATAGTAAACTCTTAACAAGTTAAAGTATGCAGTCCCGCTTGACAAGAATAACTCTACATACGGTCATTGACTATAAATGAAGTATAGTAACCAATAATACTTTTAAACCCATACATGTCAAGAGACACCCTAACATAGTCTACCGAATTATTGTATGTTAACCAACCTAAACTCACAAATAACAATTATAATATCCACAAACATATGATAAATGAAGTGTAATAACCCCAAACACAAAGTGATTCCGCACACTCTATATACACCGTAGCAATACATTACCTACTGTATTTGAGACGTCAACCTTACAGGTATGGTACCTGAACGAGTGTAGATGAACGAGTCTAGTCTCTGTCACTAACTAAGGTTGCTGAACCCTTTGATGACCATCTACTAACAACACAATAGCCAGGGAAACTACCCAAACCCCTCAAAATTTAGTTAAAACCTCCATAAGTAGGGATATTTGTGTACAAAATATGTTATAATTCCCTAAAAGCATTAAAATGTAGTGTCATAACAATGATATTCACCTTAAACATTAAAAAACCCTTTAAAATACTCTTATAGAACCTTTATAAACTTAGTTTGAGTTCAAAACAACGTACAAAACTAATGTAACACTTGTAAATTAATTGTTTAACCTACATAATTATTTAGTTGACTCAAAACAGATGACAATAGGAATAAAGTCTCTATAATGTTCACATTTTAAGTCTAGTTTTAACAAAACTTGGTACTAATGATTCTTTGCACATTAAACAAATAAACGAATAGTTAGTTGAAATGTGTCTATTGTAGAAACTTTGGTATTAACAGTAAGAAAGTTTGGTTTCTTTTGACTATAATATACTCGATCAGAAAATGTATATACACCACTCCCAAAGACCTATCCATTACATAAAACCTTTGTTTGTCCACCCAGCTATTCTATGAAATTAAGTGGCAGAGAGGGCTTTATAGCCCTAACTCCGCCTTATAAAGTAACAATAAAGTAGTTTTCATTTAATTTCCATCCAAAATACATATACAAGACACCTACCAAGCTCCATAACCCTTCATATCCAGTAGTAATACTCTCCTATCCACTTAGCCAACACACAGCTATCTCTATAGATCAGTTACATTCACAAAACATAAGACTATTGACAGACTCTACCTACGTAACATAAAAGACTTACCATACACTTTACATAGAAGACGTTTGATTAGCCACTCACATACTAAACACACAAGACTCTTGATTGACCATTCATTAACGTAAAACATGTGGACGACCTATGGACCAAACTAACATAAATCCTGATATTTCACACACCTACCCATTCTATATACTTTAGACGGTCCACTTACCCATTACACAGCCCTGTCGATAGACGTGACGAGTAGGTGTCACATTCCAATTGTTCTTAACACACAAGTCTTTTTACGAC
Source organism: Stictocephala bisonia (assembly GCA_035578905.1). NCBI lineage: Eukaryota > Metazoa > Arthropoda > Insecta > Hemiptera > Membracidae > Stictocephala > Stictocephala bisonia. The sequence goes on along the minus strand of JAQJVL010002891.1, from coordinate 67,017 downwards.
CACTTATTACAATACATAACTCACGATAGACCTACCACATACTCTGTAAACATGACTTAATAGAAAGACCCTTTACAAAACACACTGTCCCTTGATAAAACACCCACCTAATCAGCACAAAAGACTTGATAGAACACCTACTTAGCATTCAAGACGTTCCACACATCCTACATCAACCATCTACCTACTCAACAGAAAAAAAAGACCATCAACACACTCTACATATAAGACTCTTAGTTGACCACCCACCAACTCAACACCTCTGATACACCATTCACTTGAACATTACACAAAACCTTAGAATGACACCCAACATCCATGGAAGACCTACCTACGTAACATCCAACACTCTTGACTTACCACCCACCTACTCAACACCTCTGATACACCATTCACCTGAACATTACTCAAAACCCTAACATGACACCCAACATCCATGGAAGACCTACCTACGTAACATCCAACACTCTTGACTTACCACCCACCTACTCATCGCCTCTGATACACCATTCACCTGAACATTACATAAAACCTTAGAGTGACACCCAACATCCATGGAAGACCTACCTACCTACGTAACATCCAACACCCTTGACGTACCACTCACCTACTCATCGCCTCTGATACACCATTCACCTGAACTTTAAATGAATACCTTAGAATGACACCCAACATCCATGGAAGACCTACCTACGTAACATCCAACACTCCTGACTTACCACCCACCTACTCAACACCTCTGTACACCATTCACCTGAACATTACACAAAACCTTAGAATGACACCCAACATCCATGGAAGACCTACCTACGTAACATCCAACACACGTTGACATTCCACCCACCACCTCATCACCTCTGATACACATTCACCTTGATCATTACACCAAAACATAGAATGAACACTCAAACATTCATGAAGACCTAACCTACGTAACATCCAACACTCGTTGACTTCCACCCCCAACTCATCATATCTGATACACATTTCATTGAACATTACATAAAAACCTTAGAATGACACCCAACAATCATGGAAAGACCTTACCTACGTAACACCAACACTCTTGACTTACCACCACCTACTTAAACACCTCTGATACAAAACCATTCACTTGAACATTACACAAAACCCTTAGAATGACACTCAACATTCATGGAAGTACCTACCTACGTAACAACCAACACTCTTGACTTTCCACCCACCAACTCAATCACGCTGATAAGACCATTGTCACTTGAACATTACACAAAAAAACCTTAGAATGACACTCAACATTCATGGAGACCTACCTGTACGTAACATCAACACTCTTGACTTTCCACCCACCAACTCATCATCTCTGATAGACCATTCACTTGAACATTACACAAAAACCTTAGAATGACACTCAACATTCATGGAAGACCTACCTACGTAACATCCAACACTCTTGACTTTCCACCCACCTACTCAACACCTCTGATACACCATTAACCCTGAACTTACATAAAACCTTAGAATGACTCCCCCACATTCATGGAAGCCTACCTACTTAACATCCTACACTCTTGACTTTCCACCCACCTACTCAACAACTCTGATACATCCTTCTTCACCTGAACATTAAATAAAAACCTTAAATGACACACAACAACCATGGAATACCTACCTACATAACATCCAACACTTTTGACTTGACCACCCACCAACTCATCACCTCTGATACACCATTCACTTGAACATTACACAAAACCTTAGGTTGACACCCATCATTCATGAAAGACCTACCTACCAAACATCCAACACTCCTCACTTTCCACCCATCTACTCATCACCTCTGATACACCATCCACTTGAACATTACATAAAACCTGTGATATTTCACCCAATCACCAAACACACACGACTCTTAGTAGACCAACTCACCTACCTCTGCACACAACCGTAATAACATAAAGGCAAACGATTCCTTAGGACAAACTCTACAAGGCAAGGTAATGCCACTCTACACCACATCATTTCTTCAGACAAAACTCCTGGGAGAACCTTCCCATCCATCAATAAAAACACTATTGCTTCATAAAATCAGGTATTAAAATATCATTATTACACTGTAAGATAGGATTAATATAGCTAAAGACCCTAAAAATGTTTCATAAAATTCAGGTTTTTCTTAGATAATATTGAGAGCCGTTTGATGGAAAACATCCAAACTTAAACATAGAATAATAAGAATAGCTAGTAGCTTAATAGAAATTCTGCTAAACACAACTGAAAAATACGAGAGAAAGTTAGGTTTGAAAACAATTGAACATAGAGAAAGTTAGGATTTGAAAACAATGAACATACAGAAAGTTAGGTAAAAACAATGACATAGAAAAGTTAGGTTTACAAAAACAATGAACATAAGAGAAAGTTAGTTTACAAAAAGAAACAATGAATAGAAAAAGGTAGGTTTAAAAAATGAAACACAGAAAAGTAGGTTTAGCAAACAGCAGAAAAGTAGATCTAACAATCAACCGAAAGGTTGATTGCTATCCTTACTTTTCCGAAAAGTTGTTAAAATTGGTCAATTTTAACTGAACTTTTCTGATTTTTGCTAACCGAACTTTTCTTCATGTGTTGTCATTTTTTAAACCTAACTTTTCTATGTTCATTGGTTGTTAAACCTAACTTTCGTCTATGTTCATTGTTTTTTAAACCTAACTTTTCTCTATGTTCATTGTTTTTAAACCTAACTTTCTGTATGTTCATTGTTTTCAAACCTAACTTTCTCTATGTTCATTGTTTTCAAACCTAACTTTCTCTCGTATTTTTCAGTTGTATAGCAGAATTTCTATTAAGCTACTAGCTGATTCCATAAAATTTTCTATGTTTAGTTTGGATGTTTTCATCAACGGCTTCTCATATACTAAAGAAAACAAGAATTTTTTATGAAACATTTAGGTACTTTAGCTATATTAAACCTATCTTACAGTGAATAATGTTTATTTTAAAACATGAGTTTTATGAAGCAATAGTGTTTTTATGATGGATGGAAGGTCTCCAGAGTTTTGTCTGAAGAATGAGTGGTGGGTGTAGAGTGTGTCCTAAGGAATCGTGTGTGCAGAGGTAGGTGGATTGGTCTACTAAGAGTCGTGTGTGTTTGGTGATTGGGTGAAATATCACAGGTTTTATGTAATGTTCAAGTGGATGGTGTATCAGAGGTGATGAGTAGATGGGTGGAAAGTGAGGAGTGTTGGATGTTTGGTAGGTAGGTCTTTCATGAATGATGGGTGTCAATCTAATGGTTTTTGGTGTAATGTTTCAAGTGAATGGGTGTATCAGAGGTATGAGTTGGTGGGTGTAAGTCAAGAGTGTTGGATGTTATTAATAGTCTTTCCATGATGTTGTGATTCATTCTAAGGTTTTTATGTAATGTTCAGGTGAATGATGTATCAGAGTTGTTGAGTAGGTGGTGGAAAGTCAAGAGTGTTGGATGTTACGTAGGTAGGTCTTCCATGAATGTTGGGAGTCATTCTAAGGTTTTATGTAATGTTCAGGTAATGGTTGTAATCAGAGGTGTTGAGTAGGTGGGTGGAAAGTCAAGAGAGTTTGGATGTTACGTAGGTAGGTCTTACCATGAATTTGAGTGACATTTCTAAGGTTTTTGTGTAATGTTCAAGTGAATGGTCTATCAGAGATGATGAGTTGGTGGGTGGAAAGTCAAAGAGTGTTGGGGATGTTACGTAGGTCGGTCTCCATGAATGTTGAAAAGTGTCATTCTAAGGTTTTGTGTAATGATCAAGTGAATTGTGTATCAGAGGTGATAAATGGTGGGTGGAAGTCAAGAGTGTTGATGTTACGTAGGTAGGTCTTCCATGAATGTTGAGTGTCATTCTAAGGTTTTGTGAATGATCAAGTGAATTGTGTATCAGAGGTGATGAGTTGGTGGGTGGAAAGTCAAGAGTGTTGGATGTTACGTAGGTAGGTCTTCCATGAATGTTGGATGTCAATCTACGGTTTTGTGAAGGCGTTCAAGTGAATGTGTAATCAGAGGTGTTGAGTAGTGGCGGTCAACTAAGAGTGTTAACATGTAAGTGTGTGGATGGTCTTTATTTCAGTTGAGTAGGGTAGATGGTTGATGTAAAATGTGTGGTACGTCTTAAATTGTGGTGTAACATCTTATCGAAGTCTTTTGAAGCCGATAGAGGTGTGTGTTTTATCAAGGAACATGTGTTTGTAAAGGTCTTTCTATTAAGTCATGTTTACAGAGTATGTGGTAGGTCTATCGTGAGTTAGATATTGTAATAAGTGGCCGTAAAAAGACTTGCGTGTTGAGAACATTGAATGAGACACCATAACTCGTCACGTCTATCGAGAGGGTTGTGTAATGAGTAAGTGGACCGTCTAAAGTATATTAAAATGTCATGGGTAGATTGTGAAATATCAATTTATTGTTAGTTTTGGTCCTAAGGTCGTCCACATGTTTACGTTAATGAAAGGTCAATCAGAGTCTTGTTTGATTGAGTATGTGATGGGTAAACCTAAGTCCCTTGTATTACTGTGTTTGGTAACGTATATTGGATCGGTAGGGGAATGTCAATAGACTATTTCAAGGTGGTATGATGTAATAATTGAGTCATGTCTGCAGAGTGTGTAGTTTTTTATCATGATATTTTGTATCTTTGGTAGGATGGATCCTTCAAAAGTCTTATGTCTTTGGTGAAGAGTGGAGTGTCATTAGGGGGGCGGGGGGGGGCCCGGAACAAACAGTTGTGATTGTAAAATTGTTGTGTGATCATACAAGTGTTTGTGTGTATTGGTAATGTGAGATGGATAATCATAACGTCTTCTATGTAGAGTGTATGTACAGTCTTTTATGTTACGTAGTAGAGTCTGTCAATAGTCTTATTTTTTGTGAAAGTTAACTGATCTATAAAGGATAGCTGTGTGTTGGCTAAGTGGATAGAAGAGGTATTACTACTGACTAGGAAGGGTTATGGAGCTGGGAAGTGTCTTTGTATATGGTTTTTTGGATGGTAATTAAATGAAAACTACTAATTGTTACTTATAAGGGAATTATGGCTATAAAGCCCTACTCTGCCAATTTAATTTTATAGAATAGTTGGGTGACAAACAAGGTTTTATGTAATGGATAGTCTTTGGGAGTGTGTAATATACCATTTTCAGATTGAGTATATTATAGGCAAAAGAAAACCAAACTTTCTTACTGTTGATACCAAAGTTTCTACAATAGATACATTTCAACTAACTATTCGCTTATTTGTTTAATACGCAAATAATCATTAGTACCCCCAGGTTTTGTAAACCAAGCTTAAAATGTGAACAATTATAATAAAATTTATTCCTAGTTGGTTAACTTACACTTTGCCAGCTGGTTGGAGTCAACTAAATAGTTATTAGGTAAACAATTGATAAGCAAGTGTTACAATTAGTTTTTGGTATGATTTTTTTGAACTCAAACTAAGTTATAAAGGTTCTATAAGAGTATTTTAAAGGACCTTTAGTGTTTAGGAGAATATCATTGTTATGGAACTGTATTTTAAAATTTTAGGGAATTGTAACATATTTTTGTACACAAATATCCCTACGTATGGAGGTTTTAACTGAAATTTGAGGGGTTTTTGAGTAGTTCCCCCTAGCTATTGTTTGTTAGTAGGTGATAATCAAAAGGGTTTCAGCAGCTTAGATAGTGACAGAGACTAGTCTACCGTTCATCTAACAACTCGTTCAGTCCCCATACCTGTAGGGTTAACGTCTCAAATACATAAGTCATTATTGCATACGTGCGTATATAAGGTGAGGAACCACCTTGTGTTGTTGGGGTTATTACACTTCATCTATCATATGTTTGTGGATTATAATTATTGTTATTTGTGAGTTTAGGTTGGTTAACATACAATAGTTCAGAAGACTTAAGGTTAGGGTTCTCTTGACATGTAATCAGGTTTAAAAGTATTATTGGTTACTAACTTCATTTATATCAATGACTGTATGTATAGTTATTACATGTCAAGGGGGACTTATTTACTTTGTAAAAGTTTACTGTTTCGGTGTGACATAATGACAAACTTTGTATTGGGTGTTAGTGGTGGTAAGCCCTCTACTTAAGTACTTATGTTGGTGGAGATGAAGGTTGTTAACTATATTCAGACTTCAATGTGTATGAATGTAGTTTTGATAGGTAATTAACGCTAAAAATTTAATACAAAATTGTTTGAAGTTCTACCTAAACATATAAAAACGACATAGAAAATAGGGGTATAATTTGATTGTGGTCTCTCATTATTACACGTAAGATTGAAGTGTTGGTATGTATAAATTACGGAGTTTACAACAAAACAAATAGATAACACTTTGTTAAAATAAGTTTTACTCGTAATAAATTTAAATATACAGCACAATTATTGGAGGAAGGTTCTATGTATACGTATGATAATTGAAAATAGCAAGAGTAATCCATTGGTTTTACTGAATATACTGTAAAGTGTCAATGCAAAGATGTTACTCGGTACTTTTTGTAATTGTGTGAGTTAGCAATCGGTTTTGGTTCGTCCTGATGATTGATGGGTTCTAGTTCAGGACAGAACGTCCCATCAATGCGAAGTTATAGTTTCCATAGGCATATCGCCTGTTTTCATCTGAGGTCTACATTTGGAAATGGTTTAAAACGTTGTAGGGGGATGGTTTAATACATTTTTATTTAGGTGAGGGGCATATAAGTACCATTGTGGGTTAGTCTTGAATCATCTTTGTAAACTGTAATATAAGAATGAAGGTGTGGGGTTCAAATCGTTGTATTAGACCTATTAATTACGTTAGCAGAGGGGTTGGTTGTACAGTCTATTAGATGTTCTTATTCTACTGACTTAGGTCTGGTTAATCCAACATAGTTTATTAAAAGGTAGACTTTTGCATATTATGACAAATCCTTTAAGGCTTCTAATACCTAGATATTATACGTATCATACAAAGAGGTTAATGGAAATGCCTTATACCTATTTCCTTAACGGTTTTTATTTCTTTATTTATCAACGGTAACAACCACTTTTTGTACATGGTATAATACATGATACATGGTCATCATAAAATTTATCTAGATCTACAACAGACCTTTCTAGCGGCTGACTATGATAGATAGTACAGCTTCGTTATTAAAGGTTTTTTACGTTTCACAGGGAATACAGACCTTTCCCATTTCACACCCGTACGGATACTTGTACTGAGAACAAAGATTACTAAAAATGGAGATGGTACCGAGGACCATCAACCTTTAAACAATCAATTCTTTTTTATTCATCGTGTTACAAACAAATGGCAATATGGACAAGAAGGGCATGGAACTCCATGTCCAACTCATTGTAAGCCCCTGCGTAACACACGATTACAACCATCCATGAGATATCATATCATTTTAGACACTAAAACCTCCTCCTCCCTCTCTAAAAACGAGCCTTTCAGGGCCCCATAAATATTGATAAATAGTTCCTTAAGTAACTCGGGTGGTTGACGTCATAGGTGGGGCGAGCAGCTCACGGAGTGACACTCATGACGTCGCCAGCATACACGTTTCACTCGAGAGCTCCAGACGCTGTGGTTCCCTCATGTACACACTAAGTCTTGAGGTATGCGCTTCACATCCAACCATGAAGTGGAAATGGTTGAGTACTACAAAGGAGAAGTCCCGCTTTTAGTGTCCTTTGTATATACATGGAAGACCGCCGGGCTACATGTATCAACCATGGTTATACGTTTCTGTATGTGGAAAGGTGAGGAACATTTGTGGGAGTTGTTGTGATGTTCTTGCCTGTTTTCTGCTGTCTGTTTGATGCTCTGCCTGTTTTCTACTGCCTTCGTTGATGCAGATTTATTCGGGTAATTTGTTTCCAATGTAAGGGGTAAACTAGGATATTGACTTTTAGTATAGTTGACTAAGACGGGTTGATTGTTCAACTTCAACCAACACCTATAGAAGCCAAGGTGGAGTAACCGACAAATTCTATGAGACGACGATGGAGAACGGGATGGGGTCGGTTTGTTAATGTATGTATATGTTGTGTTTTTCACTACGGATGTTTAAAGTCAGATGTTTGTTTTTTAAGACGTGATGGGGTCCATTGTTTTTTCTCCTCCTGGACATATCGATTTGGGGTGCAATAATAATCCTGCCTGAAACATTTCAAATTTGATTGTTTTAAAACAGTGATAGTCATTGATTAATTTATAGAAAGCAACATATAACGTTAATTACCTCAGTCAGTCTACAGCAAGTAGAGCAGTTTCCTAATGTTATTCTGTATATCTCCATTGATTTTGGATTCTGATAATTTAAATACTCATTAATGGAGTAAAAAATTAACGTCCAAGGCTATTAGTTCTCATGTTGATAGAGGAAATGTTTATTAAATATATAACAGCTTTTGTTGATGTTATATTTTAATACATATTAGTTGCCATTCCTCTTACTTTGTTTATATGTTCTTACCGATCGATTATAGTGTTTACTTTTTATTTTCTTTACTTTTTTAGGGTTCTATCTATAAGGCACACGCTCGCTCACACACCAATACAAATTGTTAACTATAGTCTTATCTGTTAGTAGTATTATTGTCTTTATACCATTTGGCCTAGGTTTTTTTAGTTGGAAAGTTCCTTTTAAAAGTTTTTATTCATAGCAATTTTTAGCTTGTTTTTCTTGGTATTAAAATTTATTTTGCACTGTTTACTAAATTAGTACCACTTTGTCTATTTCTTGTATTATTGTATTTTGCCTGTCGTCAAATTTAATGGTATGTAATGGAATGCGTTGAAATGAATAAATAATAAATATGGAACGATCTGTTATTTGTTAAGTAGAAGGTATTATCTGTATGAGTAAGGTATGAAACAAGTTAGACTATTTGTGATGTTAGTTATTGCTAGCTTGATTATGTATTCATTGTTACTTTGCTAGTTGCTATTGCATAATAGTTGAGGGTTGTTACCTTTTAATATTATGATACACACCTTCAGATTAATAATTATTTTTAATTGCATAGTTATAGCTATATTTCCACGACTGTGACATCTCGTTTGTATTCATTGTAAATTGACGTTTGCCGTAAATAAGTAAATAAAAAAATTACTTATTGTTTTTTTAAATAAAGTAGAATCTTCCTTGGTCACAATTGAATAGTTTGCAATAAGACTAATATTCAATATGATGCATATTTTAGACCATATTATGTTTTGATTTTGTACTTGCTGATATGTTAATGTGTCCGTTGAAATGGGACCATTAGCGATAAGACGTTTTGTGATAACGGCTGTGGAGTGTTTAGAGATATAGGAATGTTTACACGACTTATGTTAGGACGTTGAAAAGTGGAAACATTTTAATTCAATTGGTTTTTGGAAAATAGTGATGAGTGGTACATGGATTTATAAGTATAACAATTTGCAAAGCGTACTTGTTTATGATTTATCTTATGGTTTTTGTGGTTTTTTACAATTAAGTTACTTGGTTTAGAAAAAAAAAAATTGCACTGTAAGTATTAAGCAAGCTTTTATTTTTACCTTATGTTAAATAAACTTTCGTTATCAATTATTGCTTTTTTATTAATGAATTCGTGTATCTTTTTTATACCCACAGAATTATGGTATCAGAGTGAAATGTTATCATGTTTCGTGAATTGGACCCTTACAGAATTATAATATGAACTTGAAAACCAATTTACTGGTATTTTAGTGTCTACACTTAGTCTTTAGGTATTAAAGTTTGAATGTAAGAAATAGTTATTATCTATACATAAGTATAAAGCAATGCTTATATTTGATCTCAGTGGCAATTTACTGTCGTTACAGTTGTTTTGGAATTACAATGAACTACAGTTTGTTAAACAGTTTTGTGTTTATGAGACTTTAGTAGGCCGAATTAGCTATTTGTGCATGAAATAAGAATGACGAGTTTTGTCAAAGAAAATGTGTATGCCTAACCGATGATAGGACAGGGTAAGACTAACTAAACAGTAGGTGCACTCAATAATTTGATAATCATAAGGCTAATGTATATTCAATTTTTATTTGGTGGGTGCCTGACGATTTTATGAACTTGATTTTAGTTCTCATGTGTAGAGTGGTTATATTTCTGAAGGTAATTTCACTCGCTACTGATTGGTTCATTGATGGTAACGTGTAATAATCATTGATTTATATTGCAATAACTGAATAGGTTAATCATTATCCAGACTGTGGATACATTCGTTAAAGGAAAAGGATACTTGTCATACTTACTCATACAATATGTTCTGTTTCAAGAAGTCAATTCTGTATAAGTAGGTTGGTGTGTTCGTTTGGTTGTGCTTTTTACCATTAGGTGTAATGTATGTGTAGAGTGTAAACGCTCACAAGGCGCTATGTTACCCCCGAAGGAATGCGCTTAATTTACCACCAGGTTGCGCATTTGCACAGAGATGCAATCGGTGATTGTTATTTTCTTATATATGTGGAGGTATTTTACGACAAATAGTTATGTAACATGAACACATTCAATCAAATTAAAAAAACACCTTGTGTCCGAGTGTTTCAGCATCCGACACCTAAACCGTACTGAGTGAACATGTGACCATTTCTCGTCGGTTCAATACCACAGGAACCGATCTCCTTACCGTCCTTACTGAACATAACACCCACCTACTCATCCTTGGAGTAGTAATGTACCATTTGACCTCCCAGAGTCAAGATTCGGGTGATAGACCCTCAAGGAATAATTCAACACTTGTTTCTCGAGTCGGGAACCGCTAACCACTATGACACGGAGGGTTGATAGCTTTTGCCTACTTGTGAAATAAAAAATAAGGTATGTTATTAGGACAATGTTGCAGGGAGTGATGTCGATATGACTGGGCTATGCGTAGTTCACCACCCTACCTCTTGGTTGGTGGGTATTTCCTCGTTGTCATTTCCGCTTCACAATGTAAATATCTTCCAGATTCTACGCAGACATGAAAAAAGAACTACACCATTTTCGATACGTCTGACTATCCACCTATCCACCCCGTGTTATAGGCATTTCAAATACAAAAGCGTTAGGTAAATTCAAAGATGAAATAATTCACAACCAGCTAGGGAAATAATTGGCTAGAGGCAAAGTGCTACTCTGTCTAAATTATGATCTGGAGAAAAGAAGGTTGCTAAAGGCGTCCCCTAGGTCTATGTACAACACGTCTTAGCAGTGACCGAGGTGCTTCGGGGGCAGTTGCCTGAAGTGGTTGATCCTGGAGACCTTCGTCCTAATAATATATTGTTTGGATCATCACTAGTAATAAGTAAACTATTATAAACTCTAAATAAACTTTACTAACTCTCCAGTCTAACGAGTGTAGCAGAATACCCTACCAAGAATGTTCCTGTGAGTTTGAAAGAACTGGTTACAAAGAAACGTGAACGGTGAATTAAACACGTGTGGAAAAAAAAAATTTGAAAAAGTACTCTGTTAAATTACTGATTTAGTAAATTTGACAGATTTAAAATTAAGTAATATTAAGTATAATTCATATGTGGTTTGACTACATGTTGAAATGAGGAGTCTTAATGTAAAGATCTAAGCTTCAAGAGAAAGGTTGTATATGGTGGTGATCATTGGGGGGTGAGGGAAAATTAGATAAGTAGGTGTTATATGGGGGAGGCTAGTATTTTATAAAACATTCAAAAAAAAATTGAAATAGGTAGGCTAAAAGTAGGTGTGAGAGAGATTGATCGTGAAGTAGGGTGGCAGCAGCCAATAGGAGCAAAGCGTTTGGATGCGCATGCGTCGCCCGGCGTTACCACCAGGGGCGCTACGGTCGCTAGGTATTGCCACCAGGGGCGCTACGGTCGGCGTTTGTTATAAGTGTCTATATGAAATGAGGAATTTTGGAAGGGAAATTTTCCCACTGGTGTGAGTTTGGCGCGGGCGGAAAGACGCCATATTGGATCCCGGTCACCATATTGGACAAAAAAACTTTATTTTATATAGTATAACAAGGTTAACAGTGGTTTTTATATAGTATGATGTGGGAATTTGAGGGTAATTTTGAGGTAAATTTGAGTACTTTGAGGGAAAATGTGTGCGGAAATGTGGGAAATAGGGAATATTTCATGGGGGAGGGGGTGGGGGGGGTTGGCAACACTCCGCGCCCGCCACTTAGGATCCGTCACGTGGCCCGCCCCAATCTTCTTGGAAACTGAAAAAAAGGTGAGCCCTCGACTCATTATATTTTATCTACTATGCATATCCACTGAATTATAAAGAAACGAATTAACCCTTTTGTAGCAAAGCGTTCTTGCCATTACTTATGGAGCACGACCGAGGTGTATTATTCTCAATTTACATTCAAAATATTTTGAAACTGATTCTATATGTTTTATCAAGCAAAACGAAAAACGTTAATAACACTTTAATAACTCAACAATAAGAATACAACTTATCACCATTGGAGTAAGCAGGCAAATAACTGGCATATACATGATCATATTGCAGCTGTATATAGTTGCATTAATATTCGCACCAATCCCAATGTAATTGCAGTCAGCTGTTATTTAAGGATGCTTTGTTACCATAACATTAACTGAGACTTGTTAAAGGCATTACCCTTCTTATCGAGATACGGCAACATTCACTGCTCATTATTCTCCCCTTCAATCAGTGATTAGTTAAAACATATTATAACTAACTATATTATAACATATTGTATACATGTTATTAAATCGTTTCTATAAATATTTTTTTACTATTTATATATTTTTTTAAAACAGCTGTACTCTTTGGGATAAAACAATACTAAGTTTGTTTAGTATTTGTGTGTTAAACAATATCTTATATGTTGCAGGTATGATCAGAATTACAGTTCAAGAATAACGATTAAGGTAAATCAATAAGTTTTAGATTATTAGCTGATTACTTTTATAATTAAATGGACATTTATAACTACCTGTGAATTTCATAGGACCTAACACCAAACTTTATATACCTACTCAATTTCATATAGTATGTAGTATTTTGTCACTTTATACTTTACACAGATTTTCTAAACAAATTCTGTAATAAATAAAAAATTATATCCACGTTCCTCAAAAGAGCACCCTTAACACTGATGAAATTGCTGTAATATGGTAAAGAAGTAATATAGGTACAAAACAGTTTCCATTTTAGATAAATTGACTAGCAATATAAATTTACAGTTATCGAAATATTTTTATAACTTATAACAGAAATTACTATGCAGAACTTAGCTGAACGTTTTTAGAAGTGGAGTTAGTACAAAGAGAACATTTGTAGTACAAAGAGGAACTTTACCTCTATTGTTTCCTCGGTACCTCGCAAACATCTGCTATTACAGTTCATTTTGCTCATCAAGCACATCATTGTGTTCCCTGCAGAAAGTAGTTGTAAGCTGAGTTGATACAAAGGGGAACTTTACCTCTATTGTTTCCTCGGTACCTCGCAAACATCTGCTATTGCAGTTCATTTAGCTCACCAAGCACATCATTGTGTTTCCTGCAGAAAGTAGTTGGATCCTGAGTAGATACAAACAGGAACTTTACCTCTATTGTTTCCTAGATAACTTGAATATTACACTTTGAATCTACGTTGCCCTAGATTACTTGCAAACTCTAATTAACAACAGAGTTTTAGTATCTGGTCTGTATTTGACTGAAGTAGAACTATTTCTTGATAAATATCTGATATTTCAACAGAAAACAAATTTATAATTTTTATTTATACATTCAATAATACACTTTAAAACTATTATTATCGTGTTAAATGTTATATGTTATTAATTAATTGTTAATGTAATTACAATCTTGTTTTAGATTTGTCATTATAGTTAGCATTTTAACATGACTTTACGAGCTGAACATTTAGTTTCTTTCCAAAGAAGTAACAGCGTATAATTTAAAAATACATTACTTATTATGATTAATTGTTTAAATTTCATTATTTTACACATTAAATATATTTTTTACTTCAATTGAGCTCAGGTCAGTAAAATAACTGCTGTAACAATACCACTTGTACAAAATTGTATATTTTGTGTTTTACTAAAACTACCTCCTAAAAAGGTTCATAATCATTTAGTTTTTCAATTAAATTGTAATATGTATTTTACAAAACTTGTTTTTCAAACAATAAAATAAATTTTTCTTATCTCAAATTAAACATAATAAAATAAGTGAAGTTGAATTTATGTTATAAATTAAAGTTTCTTATCAAAGCCTTAGCCACATAAAGAAAAAAGTGATTGCCTGGCAATCCTAGAGAAAGAATGCACAGGGGGTTTCTAGACACCCTTTTTGACGCCCAGCCAAAACCGACAACCTTTCTTTGTCAGCAGATAGCAATAAATTGCCGGAGAAAGAAATTATTTCCTGGCTTTCTGACGTATCAAGATTGATAAGTAATTTTATTTTCTTAATTCTTTAATAGACTCAATACATACATATTTGTTTTTTTGAGTGAGTCAAGTTCTGTTTATAAATATGTTACTTTGAAAAAATAACATATTATATAACATTTAACGTAAAATTTAACGTTAAAAGTAAAAAGTTGCTTATATTTGCAAGTAAAATAATTAGATTAAAAAATTTTAATAATGAAGACCTTATTGCACAGGTATGAATAGGGGTGAAATAGTTTACGCCTAAATCGCTAAAACTCAGAAATATTTTTATAAAAGTAGGGGGGTTTGCGCTAGTAAAAATTAGGCTGCATGTATTACATAAAGGGATTTACCTATCCATTTGAAATGGTTGAAGAATATTTCTTTTGTAGCGCGGTTTAGTATTTGTATATATTCTTTTGTCTTGAAATAACATAAAATTTATTTTAGGGTATGGAGGAAATTTTTTGAAAATAACACAAATATGCTTTAAAATAATGGTTTTTGATAACTTTTTGGGTTTCCGAAAAAAAAAAAAAATTTGTTTAAAAATAATATTCATTTTTAAAACAAAATACGGGAAATTGTTTTAGAAAAATATGTCTCTTAGAAAAATGTGAAGATTTGTTTTTTTTTAAATCAAAATGTTTTTGTTTTGATTTAAATTATTTAAAAAGTCTTCCCCATTTTTAAAAGATCAAAAAAAATTTCACATCGACAAAAATAAAAAATTGGTTGAGTATTTTTAAATTTTTAAAATTTAACACAACAGATTTATTTTATTAAAAAATTTAAATGTGATAAAAAAACAAAACCAACTTTCAAGTTTTTTTTGCAGATTTATTTAACAACAAAAAATCCAAGTCAAACCCCCAGTGACTGCCCCCAGTTACGAACATTTTGTGTTGAAAAAAGTTTTCCAAAACTTCAGCTGGAATACTAATTTTGTTTTCCTCATGTTTCGTTTTCAATCAGATTTGTAAAAAATGATTCATTTGTATCGACCCGCATTTCATTTTGGCAAGTTACCTCCCCTCCTGTTTTTCAACGAAAAAAATTTGTAACAAAAAGTTCATTCAAAGGGGATAGATAAATAAGGGGATGAAAGTCATTGCTTTAAACTAACGATGATAAAATTAATTTTAAAACCTAACTTAATTTTTATAGGTATAATTTTTTTTAACTAGTCGAAACTATAAAATTAATATAATTACACAAATTAAAACCATTTAAGAAAAAACGAGTAAAAAATGAAAAAATGCATCTTTTTAAAGGTCTTCTTTAAAACATTTTTTTTTTAAAAACTGTATTATCTTTTTTAAATATGAAAGTTACAAAGCAACAACAGTAAAACATATTATTTTTCCATTCGAATAATTTAAACCCCTTTTCATTTTCTTACTTAATATACAAAAGAAATTCCTTCAATGTATTTGTTTGGGGTATTTGTTAGTTTCTTGATAGCTTTGTTAGTTTTCCCGTGGCCTTGACCGGGAGGGTTCTACTTAAAATAGCAAGATACGGAGTCAAGCAACATGACGTGGCGTCCCTTGGGATGGGTGACCGTCTGAGCGATCACTGGTGGGTCACCTTAATTTGGGCCCCCCGGGTTTAAAGTGTTGAGTGGGCTTTTTACCCTAACTTTCCTGGTAAAATAAAACGTTCTTTAACTTTGCATATCTTTATTATTATATAATTAATGACCTCATTATTTTTAAATTTGATATTACAGTGCTTAAATGTTATCATTACTTCTCTTACTTATTTAAAATTTTTAGTTAAACTAAACGGTGTTTAATTTTGGTTCCAAAAATAACTTGTAATTAAGAGTAAAAAAAACTTCACATCGTTTTAAATTTTAATTTTTTTAACTTTTAAAAAAAAAATTAAATATTTTCCCTGTGCCGTTTTTTTTTAAAATTTGAAAGACCTTCCCGTGGTAAGGACAAACCCCAGAAATGTTGTTTTTTTAAAGAAATTTTACCGATAGAGGGTTTATGCCCTTTTTGGGGCACCCTTTTATAGAGGAAAAAGTGTGTGGGGGTTGTATGCGTATTTTTATTTTTTGACCCTTTTAAATCCCGGGGATCGTCGTCCAATTAGTGGTTTGTCATCGGTAGGGACACTTCTGGGTTGTCCCTTGTCAGGGGTAATCAAGACCCGGTTTTTTAGGGGAAAAGACCTGCATTAGCTAAAATTAGAAAAATACGTGGTTTGGATTCCAAATAAAGTTAATTGGATTCCATTACCCAAAAATCGATTACCAAAATCGATTAGTTTCCAGGGCTTTTGTATTCCCAATAAATTGCTTTTTCAAAATAATGTCGACTTGTGAGTCACAATTTTTCTACAATCTTCATAACTTGCTTTACTTTTAAAATTATGTTTTTCCACATATTTAATTTTAATGGTTATCAAAAATACTATGTTTTTCTTGTTCATATCAATGGAAATAATCTAATATTCAATATATTCAGGAGGTAAAAATGTAAATATAAAACAGTAGGCCTATTTCACTAATTATTTTTTATTTCCGAACCAATATATAAGACTTTTTCATGATTTTTCAAATCACAACCGATGAAGCTACTGATTTTATTGGATCTGATGAGAGATCCAGTCACGTGACAGCTATCTCTAACCAATTGAATCAGTTCTTTACGTGAAGAAACATGACTCCCCCCTCAATAAAGGCACGTAACCTGCTTTCCTGTTTAAGGTACTAAGGAAATGTTCCAAACGTAATTATTTATTTTTATATTTATTCTGATTTAATATTTTTTTTACAAGCTATTTTTAATAGAATCCTTAGTATTTTGGTCTTCAATTACATAAGAAATCTATAAGGATAGTGATGTGTAATATTTGTTTTACATATGTGTTGATTGTTCCTTAAATTTGCATCTAAAAGCTATAAATGGATTATTGTATAACACTGATTTATAATGATAGAAATTAAAATAAAATTATTAAAATCTAAAACCACTTTGTTAAGCATAAAGAGATGTTAAGATAAAAGAGAAAAAAATTAAATTTGTCATTTAAAATTACTATATGTAATTACTTTAAGTTTAAATACCTTTTTAATAACAATGTCACAGCTGAAATCTTATACTGTCATTAGTAAATAGATTAAATTTTTTTTCGGGCGGTTGACATTAAGAGACTGCGGGACGTAAACGTTTCAAAATCTATGTTTCATTTTACAGCATTGTCTGTTTTACGTACATTACTGAAAGTTGATTGTTTTTTTACGTTTTGTTAAGTTTTCCTTTGTTATTAATACGAATAAAGCATTTTTAATACACTAAATTCGTAGAAAAATAATAGTATGGTATGTATGTATTATATATTATTTTAGTAATGTTGTTTTAAGAAAATATTAGAAAGTACTAATCTAAGGGATGACTGGACATATTTCAAGGAAGGAACCTTATTGTAAGAACGAAACCCAATCCTCCCTGGGGCTCTCATTGTTGGAATTAACCAGAATGTCTTACTAGGGGTTTCTGAGTTATTGTCTGTATTGCGTAAATCTAATTTACCTCAGTTTTGTTATATTTATTATAATGGATTATTATAAGATATTAATTTACTGAACCATTGAAATATCATTATTTGGCAAGATATATATTTTTTTAACTCTATTTTAAATTAATACTTAAACACGAAATAAATGCAAAGTGCAAAACTAAACGTAAAACTGAAACAAATTTGTGCATTAATGTACACATTAAATTTAATTGCGTTAAAACACATTGAAATGTTCAGTGGCAAGCATTTTGCTGGAATTAGGAGGAATTATTGAACAATTAGATGATATCAATAATGGGCACCAACTGAAAACGTACTTATTTTTTGGAAGGATACAAGTTTTATTAAATGCAAAAAGTTTAATACCTTTTAATGGAACCAAATAGAACCCCATAACCTAGATTTAATTATTGTTAGTAAAAACTCTGGACTACCCTCTTCTTATTTCGCATCTATTCCTTCCTTTCGTATACTTATTCTTATTTTTCTATTGTCTTGCTTTGTAATCTGGTTCTGATGATGATTAACTAAATAGAGACCAAAAATATCATAGTGTTTCATGATAACAAATAACATTTCATTAAATAGTCCACAAAGAAATTGTACAGAAAATTAACAACAATGCAAGATAAAAAGTAGTAGGGTGAGTGGGTCAGTACTACCCTTAGTGTATGTATACCTGAGTAACACTTAGTAAGTGCTCTGTCAGTCCATCTAATGGTTGATCTTACAACTACCCTAAATATTCGTAAATATTGTTCCTTTTAAAACCTGGAGATAATACTGAAGATCATTGTTTGTCTAGCACGCACTTTCAAATCACGTTGTCAATCCACGGCAAAACATTTCTAGAAGTCACGATGAATTCTTATCACTCGCCCCCTTCCTTGTGTTCTTTTTCTGTGAATAAACAAATTTACATTCTCAATCAACTTCAACTAGCTGTAGCCACGATATACAAATATAAAACAGAAGGTAGCATTGTCATCATGCGTTACACTCATACATCATCGTGCACGCGCCTCATTTATCACGGCCTCAAACCTCATAAACTTTGACGCTTGCTGACTCTGCAATGCACTTTAGTTTAATACATTTTCAAAATTTTAGTACATAATACTTTTTTATTATTACATAAAGTTTACAGGCAGCTTATCAGATTATGAAAACGTCACAAAATTTGTACCATTACCTCAGATGAATGATAAATATTATTTTTTAATAGGTATAAATAAAACTAACCTTGATTTTAGCTATCGAAGTCCATACTGTTTGAATATATGTTAATACATTATGGTTTTACTTCATATTCAACATGGTATTTTTATTTCAAAATATAAAATACTTTGGCTAAACATATAAAGATGAAAAAAGGTCAGAAATGGCTATAAGATACATAAAAGTATTTAGTTACATACATTAAGTATTAGGCATTACTTTAAGTAATGTAATATTTCCATCTAAAAAGTACACATTTTATTTATGAGCAGCTATATGTACTTGGACAGTATTACAATTCAGCATTACTCGTATTTTAAAGTGTTCACAATTAAACAAAACCATTGAACAGTAAATATGTAATAAGCCTATAGGTTTCATCCCCGATATCATGGTTTTTAAAAATATAAATTTTAACGATACGAAAACGAATCCATTAAAGTGTTCAAGGAAAATTATTTTTTAGCTACTACTATGTATATTGTTTGCATTAATATTACGCAGGGTTAATCCCAACACGAGTGTAATCGAATCGTTCGTACGACGAATAAGAACTGAGATATTCAACAACAACAAAAACGAGGGTTAGGTTAAGTAAGGCTGGGCAATGTTAAACGTGTGAATACGCTAAACCTAATACAACCTAACCTATAAAATCAACCTAACCTAACGTAACCTAACCTAAAGTAACCTAACCTAACGTAACCTAACCTAACCTAAAGTAACCTAAGCTAACGTAACCTAACCTAACGTAACCCTAACCTAAAGTAACCTAAACCTAACGTAAACCTAACCTAACCTAAAGTAACCTAACCTAAAGTAACCTAACCTAACGTAACCTAAACCTAACCTAAAGTAACCTAACCTAACGTAACCTAACCTAACCTAAAGTAACCTAACATAATAGTAACTCTAACATAAAGATTTGCCTGATCACCTAACCTAAAGTAACCTAACCTAACGTAACCTGTTTTGTTAAATGTCTCAGTTTTATTTTCCGTAGTAGGAAATGGGAAGGACATATTCGTGTTTAGGAGGGAAAAATATATAGCAGTAATATTGTTTATATTCGTCACTATGGGTGTAACAAGAGTTTTACTAGAAATCGAAATTTCTGTAAATAATTGTATGGATCGTGTTCGTTGGGTCAATATTGAATTGTTTTAGATCGTGAAAATTTGGGGGAAACTTTATATGCCATATTAACCAATTAAAACCACGATTATCCGAACTTTTGTATTGATTTAACCTTTTTATTTAGTTATCACAGTTTTTAGCTAACATATTGGTGGTTTTCTTTGTAATGAAAACCTTTTTTTTAGATATTTTGTAAAATATATTTTTATTACAAAAGTTAAATTGACATTTATAAAATTTCAGTTAGTGCAGTAAAAATAAATAAAAATATTATTTGTCCGTAATAGTCGTTTTTTTAGTAAACAAAACCCCGGCCCGAGGTGAAGGTTGTGTAAAATCTTAACTATTTGTTAACTTTCTTTGGGGCAGCTTCCACTTGTAGATTGGTTTTTGTTGTACTATATTACTCAAAGTCAATTTTTTCTTAAAACTTTCCCTTTTTAGAGTTTTTAAAAATATTAAAAATTGGTAAAAATTGGTCTGAAAAAATTCATTTAAACAAAAACGTTTAAAAAAGATTACTTTTCGTTTTCAAAGTTTCATGATCTATGTTTGTTAATCAATTAAAAAACCTTACAATATTTATTTTAAAAAACAATCTTTTGTACATTTGTGATTCTTAATATTACTAAGTATGATCACTTGATTGTTTCATAGTAAATCACAAGTGAAATACGTTATATGTTTAAATAAAGTTTATTTTTATGTTGCATACATAGTATTGAAACTACACAGTGTATTTAGTACTTACTAAGATACTAAAACATGTCGCGAAGTGCTCACTATATTTTATTCAGGCTCTTATACCAGTCGTATTGTTGCTTTTTATTTTATTTTGTATTTTCATTTTCCCCCAAACTTTTCTCTGTAATGGTTGGTAAATGTTGTTTTTGTAACGTCTGTAATTGTCATCCACTTATTGTTTACTATTATTTCTTTTCGGTGTTGTTGATTATTACAATTGTCATTGTTTTCATTTTTATGTTTACTATTTTCATAGAAAATTATATGGATTTTGTTGAACTATACAATTTGTAGAATACAATCAGCGTTTGCCATCTGATTGCACTCCCCACGCACAGGTCCTACGTTACCCATGTAGGATTTTGTAAATTTTCAAATTTTTTAATTGCCATCATCTACTTGTAAGTTTGGTAAAATTTAATTCAATTTTACTTTATCTACTTAAAATTGTACTTTAAATGTAACAAATAAACTGTTACATCCTCATTTCCTGTCTGATAAACTTATAAATAATACTGCGTAACCGATTCGTTTGTCTTCAAAGATGCATGTTACCAATTTTTATATTTGATTTAAAAGTATATCTCTACTCTTTAACTATTCACAAGAAATACAATGTTATTATCAAATGTAGGGTATGTGTTTACCCTACACATACATGAATGAAACATATGAAACTGAAAAATGTACAATATATTACGAATCTACGTGTGTTTCCCTTTGACATAATAAATGATTTTAAAGGCATTACTAAGTGAAGATCATTAACATGTTTGAAGGCGAATCGGAGCTCTAGAGCCATTATGACAATCAATTTGTTTTAAAAGTGAACAATTTTGAATTAAAAATAGTAAAGACTGGTTTTATAGAATGGGTGCATATATTTCATAAACTTAAGAAAATTTAAATGCAAAGGCAAACGCAATAAGCATGGCCCAGTTATAGCAGTATCAATGGTGAAGACCGCTGTTACTTTTTCACCTTTGACTTGAAAGTTACGGTTACTTTTTCAGCATTGATATGCAATAATACTTCATCATTAGTAAAACATTTTTCTAAAATATAGTATATTCCCATTTTTCTAAAATCTTTTTTCCCATCACCTTATTGATAAAGCAGGCTTGAATTGTATACTCTTAATGGTAAATTTCAAATGTGTTACCTTTATCCAACTCATCTTAAATCCAATAAAGTCTGCAGTGTGTGTTGAAATATTACGTTTGATTATTAAAAATACTAATTTCGATTTTAAAATAAGTATCACACATTGATATATTTACGTTAAACGATAACGTGGTCCCTAACATCGATTTAAACTATCACACAATCACTCAAGCACGTAGAGTGTGAAAAATACAGTTAGGTGATAAATACAACCTGCCTACAGACAGTGTACGGGTGATAAGTTCTCTGCGAATCACTCATCAAGCTGGTGTTAAGCCGGTGTTATGAGCCATCGAGGATAATGAGTATGATTTATGTGTTTATACTGTCATAGATATTTAGGAGATAAATACAACCTACCTACAGACAGTGTACGGGTGATAAGTTCTCTGCGAATCACTCTTTAAGCTGGGGTTAAGCCGGTGTCATGAGCCATCGAGGATAATCCTAATGGGTGGGATGATGAGTATGATTTATCTGTCTACACTGCCATAGACAGTTAGGTGATAAATTAACCCTATCTACAAACAGTGTACAGGTGATAAGTTCCCTGCGAATCACTCACCAAGCTAGTGTTAAGCCGGCGCCATGAGCCATCGAGGATAACCCTGGTGGGTGGGATCATGAGTTTGATTTATGTGTCCATACTGTCATAGACAGTTAGGTGATAAATACAGTTTGTCTACAGACAGTTTTATTTATTAATTAATTTACCGACATTAATTGATCGTTAGCGTAGTTGGTTCAATCCCAGCTTCATGTGCTAAAGGTTGTCAGTTCGATCCCAATCAGAGTCAATACATTTTGAGAAGGATCAGCTGATAACCACCGGCTGTTCATTTGTCATTGGGCTATTAATTAATGACACTTTCTAAGGAATAGTCAGCCTTAGTTTGTAACAATGACTACATTCGCTCATCTACACTCATCACACTCAATCGAAATCCATATTCGCCCATATCTTGACGATCGGCGTCTTATGAATAAATAAATAAAGTTTATGGGTTATATATTCCCTGCGTGTTACTCACTAAGCTGGTGTTAAGTCGGCGCCATGAGCTATAGAGGATTACCCTGGTAGACGGGATGATGAGTATGATTTATGTGTCCATACTGTCATAGATAGTTAGGTGATAAATACAGCTTGTCTACAGACAGTTTACGGGTGATAAGTCCCCTACGAATCACTCACGAAGCTGGTGTTAATCCGGCGTCATGAGCCATAGAGGATAACCCTGGTGGGCGGGATGATAAGTTTGATTTATTTGTCTATACTGTCATAGAGAGTTTGGTGGTAAATTTTAACACACTAGCGTACACTGCCGTAGGTTTAGCTGTAGATAAAAGTGCGTCTTTCATTGATTCACGTATTATTTTTAAACAAAATGTCCTCTAAATTATATGTAATGTTATAATGCTTCTCGAATGATTTTGTTTATA
Organism: Stictocephala bisonia; assembly: GCA_035578905.1. NCBI lineage: Eukaryota > Metazoa > Arthropoda > Insecta > Hemiptera > Membracidae > Stictocephala > Stictocephala bisonia. The sequence continues at coordinate 43,396 of JAQJVL010002891.1, read as the reverse complement.
AATGTTAACTTAATAAGTATAATTTTTGTTTATTTTTAGGTGGTACATAATGTTATGTATATAGAATAAAGACTCTGTTGTTGCTTTGTTATGGCCTCAGCGAACACATCAGTAGCAGTTATAAATAGACTAGAGCTAACTTACATATCTTATACATCTGTTGTAATAACCATTACGTTTACAAACCCTTAAGGATTTGCTAGCAATAAGTGAGGGACTGACAAGGTGCTGGCTCTCTCATCGCATGGGAAACTGGAAAAATAACTACTCGACACAGTAACTGGACACAAGTATACCACACTATTACATGCGACCTCTGTTTTTTTCTTCTCTATGGTTTAGTTTAGTTTTCGAGGTAAGTGGCCGTATAGAATACGCTCCGTTTTAGAGGTCAGTTTTTATTTATATTATTATTACGTGCCTTTTTAAAAAAATGTATATAATGTGATATCTTTCTGAGTAATTGAAAGGGTTTACTACATCTTGCTGGCTGCTTATTAAGGTAGTAGGCCCACCCTTAATACAAAACTGTTCAGCTTATGGTGTATCGAACATAATTTTTTATTCGATTAATTTGTGTATCGGTTATCAATAATTGGTGTAGATTTATTCTATAAATGTAATAGGTATGTATGTGATATAATTGAAAATCATACAATACAATCAAAATTGTAACTGATAATGTAAACTGATGATTAAGTTTTATTCAATCTTCAGAGTACATTTATTTCAAATGGTAATAGTAAACAGTAAATGAACATTTTAACTATCATGCAAAACAATAGTTATTGTGTGCAGATTAAAATTGTAATTAATTATAATTAGATAATAATTATAATAATTATATAATGTATATAATAACATTTTATTGTAATAATTGTAAGATTGTTATTTTTATAAACAATGACAGTTCATAGAGTCTTCGTTTTATATATTTAGGTAATCAATTTTTTCTAATAAAATAAATTTAATTAATAATATGTATGAGCAATAATAGATTAAACGTGTAATAATTCAAGAGTAAAGATAACTATATTTCCTATTTTGAATTAGCAATTCCAAAATTATTATTTGTTTTATTTTTTAAAATTTCTTAGTCGTTAATTTTCTAATAGCTTTTAAAATCTGAGAGTTGAGATAACAGCCTTGAAATGTAAATCCTCACCTGACATTGTTAAATAGATTACCCTTATCCCACTCGGAGAAAAGCCTTAAATCCATTACGTTGCGGGATTGCTTTGTTAGATTTAGATGCCTTTTACAAATAAAAAAAAATATTAGATTATATCGATTTATTATCAATATAGCACACTAAGTGCTTTTTAAAAATAGATTTGATAGTATAAAAGAGAAAAGTATAATTTACCCTAAAAATATCAATCCAATATTTTATTTTAACAATCAACTAACTATAAATAAAGAAAAACTATGATTTTCTAATTAATAAATTAAATGTAACTGTTACTATACCTATGTATTAACTTGTCTAAGTATTTTTAATTTTTTCAAGTGCAATCGAAAATAATTAATCAATCGTTTTTTTTAAACTATTATAACGATATCTACATTATGTATATTACAATAACTATTCAATAAACTTAATATTAACCATACAGTGAGATGTCACATATTCTAAATCATCTTTAACATTTTAATGTACATTGACACCACTTATAATACACTTTATAGAAGTGTACAGTTTATTAATATTTATCTCGTAATTGAAAAAGATTACGAGCTGCCGGCATGGTGGATCAATGGCTAAGGCTTCGGACTGCGGAGGGCAAGGTCCAAGGTTCGAATCCCAACGGTCGGTACTTCACTCGTTGAATAAAGTTGATGCACAGGCCTGTAGGTTCATGTCAACTGGCGAGTGAAGTTAAAAAAAATTCACAATATCCATTACCTACCAATAACACGCCGATAATATTGAAGTTCCTCTTTTATTTTGTTTGATTAATTAACTGTATCAAAAGTCTCTGAATTTATCGTATTCAAAATTTTACTAACGAAAATGTCTCCCTAATTCATCTAATGTTTAGTCAACGAAAAACTGAGACATAGTTCAAATATTTCCCAAAACAGTATGATAATTAAAATCTCTTACGCCTAGGACTTATATTTATGAAAATTCGAGTGGATTCAATTTACTTTTTATTTCGTAAAATATTAAATATATAATGACACAATTTATCGCAAGAAGCTGTGTCAAGCAACGTCGACCGTGGCTGTTCCTTGGATGGGTGACCCATGGGTGATCCTGGCCTTGCACACGGACCATATGTCCGGTCACTGGTGGTGGTGCAAAAGTCAACCTTTAATGAGTTGGTCCCCAGGTTAAGTGTTAGAGAAGTGTTCTTCTTACTAACTTTACCTGTTTAAAAAATACCTACTCAGACCTTTTTATTTATGACGATTGTTGAAATTATTTTAAACTGCTCTGTCACTATCACAGCTGTATTAATTTAAGGAAATATTGTTTTTTTATGTGTTGTGGTAGCTGCCTTAGATCACAAAATCGTCACAATCCAGCTACCAGATTTTTTGCTCGTTTAGAACTACCCAGGGTGTACGTACAGCTTTAAAGAAGTGCTGTGGAAACGAACAACATCACACCCCATATATAATGATATATATATATATTTTTTTTTCTGTTCGATGTTTGTTTGTTACTGGGGGTATTGTTATACTCATTAGTGAAATTTATATACTTCAATAATTGATGCTCATATCACGCAGTACATATACATATCAATCTGATTTTTGTTCAGAAACAAAAAATACTGAGACCCACCTTATTAATGACGTAATTATGGTATACAACTTGGCTGACAAACGAAAACTGATCGTTTTTATTTTTTGTTAACATACCCACGTGGGCATTACTTAACTATTTTTTTTTTTTTATTCATTTGACATTTGGAGCTACATTTGGAATTATTTATTTTCAAATGTATAACCAACACACGCTACTTCGAACCTATTCTTGATCGTTATTAGTACTTATAAGCAATAATCATATTTTAATTTTATATATATATATATATATATATATATATATATATATATATATATATATATATATATAAGCAAATAAACTTCAAACGCATTTTAGAGAAGCTAAGTTGATTGACTCAAAACATCAGTGGTGTTCTGTATACCTATTTGTCTTTGTCTCAGTAAATTAATTTAAATTTTGTTACCGTCAAATAGGTCAATATTAATAAACTGATTTCTTTCTAATATTTTCCATTGCAGTCAGTGCAATATTTTCTCAACCTCATATAGTACCTAAATATTAAGTATTACGTATGCCTACAACATAAATACAGCCTTTAACAGTGAACAGTGGTATTGTATTGATTTTTGTTACTATTGTATTCCTAATAAAGAAGTGCTTATAAATTGCATCACCTTGTTGTTTTAGGTTGTTTACTTATGTTTCATCCGACCTCAATCTTTATTCAAGATTATTGTCAAAGTATAACTAGAATCTATATTTTCCGTTGACAACCGCGTCAAGGAGCTAAGTACATTATTTACAATGTAATCAGACGTTTCACCCATACTGTGATGTGACATCCTCAGTGGTAACGTAAATATTGTAGATAGTACCTTGACGTGGTTGTCACCGGAAAATATAGATTCTAGTTATGACACCGGTCGCTTAAGCATAAGTTTTAAGACTGTAAAAGTGAGTTGTATCTATAATTAAAGTATAATATTGGCACATTAACTGATTTAAAATGGTGGATACAACGTTTTGTGTTGGCTAAATTATCAACAAAAAAAAAAAAAAACTTTATTTTCTACTTAAAAACGTTAATCACCATCGTTCTATATTTTGTCCTTAATGTCTTCTAACATAAATCATTTAAGGCCTCTTATATACAGATTACTCTCATTCAGTAAATGTATAAATGATAAAATAGTTTCTATCCAATTATAAATAATTCTTTGCCAATTACCAACCAAACAACTTCACGCCACACGTTCACAACCAAGGTAAAAAAAAAAATTTGCTGTGTTTCACAATTCCTCTGTAGTCCATCCCTCACATCAAAATTTTTAGAAGTGGTAAGTAGCTTGAGTATGCTAAACAGGAAATTTCCGGAGAACTAATTCCTTTCAAATAAATGTCATAGAAACATATTTCAAAGGATTAATTTAGTTATTTTCCTACATGTAAACAAATATACGAGTATGTTACTGCAGTGTGCATAGTTAATAATAGATCGTTAATTTCTAATGTATACTGATAACAAATAAATCTTCTTTTTACTGTATCATGATATTCATTATGATTTAATATCCATCCTTAAAGCGACGTTCGCAGGTGAAAATGAGATTTAAATGAGTGTAGTCATTGTTACTAATTTCAATCGACTGTTCCTTAGAGAGAGCCACTTATATTGGAACTGACTACCACCTATCACGGATACACCACAATTATCTAGCTACGTGTCCGCATTGATGGCAACCATTGAGCGGTCGCCATGTCAGTATCAAAAACACCAAGCATAGAGCCTATCTCTACACTACACTGTCTCTAAGTAGCTACGTTTCAGCACTGCGCCACTCGAGCCAGAGAGTATTAAAAAAAGAGATATTTCTATGCAATCTCCATACATTATAAGGAGAACTGTTGGGGTTGGCACGCTCCACAAAGAAACCACTCAGTAAGGAAATCGACGCACAGTTCTTATATTGAAAGAAAACAGCCAAACAGTTTGCAATACTCTGCCCCAGTGTCACGTCAGCTGTGACTTCCCAGGCAAAGTTATTGCAATCGTAGAATCACCTCCAATACAATTTTCCAGAGACCTTAAAGAGAACGTATTACGTATTTTTAAACCGTAAATGTATACGGTAAGAATATCAGTAGCAGAGAAAACGTAAATTGAAATTTAGTTTTGACAGTGCTATCAAATTGTAATAGATATAAAATGTCCATTCCGGTCAGGTACAGACATTACAATATTATTTATTTGAAACTTACTATTCTGAAAACTTCCTGATAACATTAACCTAAAAATGACGTGTGTTAGTCAATAAAACTATATTCTTATTTGAGTTTGATAGAAAGCACTATTTAAGATATTATGTATTTTTAAAAGCTTCTATTACTATGTTTCCTGTAATTAATATAAACATATTACTCAATAATTTAATCTGCATGAATCTAAAGAGCTTTTTAACAGGTTGCAGTTGTCGGCACTTGTGGCGCAGTGCTGTAACCCAGCTACTTGGGGCAAAAGTGTTGTGGTCATTGTAGGTGATAGGTTCTGTGTTAAGTCATCTTAATGTCGTCACAGCGTCCACTGAATGGTTGCTAGTTGTTCAAGACTACTGGAGAAGTGCATGTTGCATGGTAGTCAGTGGTTTTTAAGTCATCACATCAACACAGAAGCCCAGCCGGTTGCTGTCCTCCTAGATAACAAGTCATGTTTATGTTTATTGTATCATCTGTTTGAAATAAACTGCTAAGTTACTCTAATGCCAATGTTACTTTTGTGAAAAAAGGAAACGTTGAGGGACTGTTTTTACCTCTTTGGAGTGGAAGTTTAAGGAATGCTTTCTTAATTGGTCACTTTTACACAAAAGCTAACTTTTTTCAAAACTTTATCGAAATCTGTTCAGCGGTACCGGAGATTTCGTGATGAGTGAGTATATATATTTTTTTTTCTGTGGGTTATATATAATAATATTCAAGACAGTTTAAAAAATGTATCCAATTTTAATGGGATCGGCAATTTATAATCACATAAAATATAAAGGACATTTTAATTAAGAACTCGTCAAACAAAGCTCACTGGAGAAAACGTTGCATTTAACATTTCAATAATAGAGCTTCCCTTATTGTAAAAAACTTAATGTACTACTGAATATTACCAACTAAGATATATTGCAAAAAACTCTAATCTAAGGAATGGTGACTTGCGTATTGTTAAGTAAAGGAAGCATATTGTAAAACCGACCTAATTCTCCAGGGGATGTCATTGTCAGACTCAACAACAATTTCTTCCAACAACTTCGTAGATTTGTTTTCAGAAAGTTTTTTTGTGTCTTTTTAGCAATTTTATTTTAAACTAAAACATATAAATCATATTTAATCATTTGCTTAAATATTTTAAATCTGAATTATATTTTTGTGTATTTAAAAATAATGCTTGGCAGGATAAAAGAATTTAAGAAACATAAAATAGAACTAGTGACAAATGACATTTACTAGTTCAGTGATTTTTACTGAAGTTAATGAAGTTTTAAAAACATTCCTTTTAATTATTTTAGATATTAGACTATATAAACAATAGTTACATTTAATCCAATAAAACTTGTCACTATTACTAAATTAGTTAACTAGGACGGTCTAAAAAAATACCATTACTATTGCTAACTTAATTACTCTCACCATTTTGAATTCTTATATTGAATTTCAAAGTTCACTAAATTACTGCTGTATTTATAACCTAAATTTCCATGAAAATATATTGTCTCCAAATACTTGGCCTCCAAGTGGCTACGTAAATCATAATAGATTGCTTATTACTGGCAAATATTTGAAATTATTTTTTTACAACACTAATTTCAATTATATTGTAAAATTAGGTTATAAAACGTAACAAATGTTTCTTATATTCACTCAGGAATTTGTTTATAAATTGCATGCTACTTTTGAGACTGCCTCAGTGAAATAATTCTAGCCTTGTCTATCAATTATATAGTATAAATGGGTTGAAAATAGTTATTACTTACTAAATTAATAATTGATAACTTAACTAAACAGTTAATTACATCTCCAAACACAATATTTCATTCAAGAAGGGAAGAATTTTTTTAAGTGCATATTTATCTATTCATAAGACGCCGATCGTCAAGATATTGGCGAATATGGATTTCGATTGAGTGTGATGAGTGTAGATGAGCGAATGTAGTCATTGTTACAAACTAAGGCCGACTATTCCTTAGAAAGTGTCATTAATTAATAGCCCAATGACAAATGAACAGCCGGTGATTATCAGCTGATCCCTCTCAAAATGTATTGACTCTAAATAGGATCGAACTGAGAACCTTTAGCACATGAAGTTGGGATTTAACCAACTACGCTACCGACCAATTAACTCTATAACTATAAATAGTTAGTTATAGAATTGTTAATCCTCTGCAGTAGTTTTCTAGAAAAGTTTAAATCTGAAAATTTTGAGGTTAACCTGCGTACCAAAAGAACATAATTGTAATGAATTATTTAAAAGATTTATTGAGTATACATTTATGAAGAATATTTTTAATCAAATTTTGATTAAATTTGAAGTATTAGATAACTAAACCTGTGCGAGTCTTTTAATGCATATGCATTTTATTACCTATACCATCATCTTATAGATATTTTGAGAGATATTTATACATAAATGTACCAGTGGCCTGAACGGAGGGTTCCAACGTTATCGCAAGATAGCAGCAAGCAACATCCGGCGTGGTTGTTCCTTGGATGAGTGACCGTTTGAGCAATCCCATCCTTGCATGCAGTCCACCTGTCCGGTCACTGGTGGTGGTTCAGAAGTCACCCTTAAGCCGTTGGTCCCCAAGTTAAGTGTTATAGAGGGATTCTTAGCCCTAACTTAACCTGGTAAAATAAGACATCCTTTTACGTGTTAAAAGTAAACAAATTTAGTAAATAAAAAAATTTTAATTAATTGTTTTTGCAGTAGATATTTTCTTGCAGATTGTTTCATTCTCATAACTTCTAGCTGATCTGAATTAATATTCCCAGCAAAAATAATGTTTCTTAATGCAGTTTACTAGACTTGTATTAGTTTATGTATACCAACTGATTTTAAAAATTGCTATAATTGTTACCAAAATTCGTAAGAATTTTATTTGTTTTATCATAAAAGTTATTTATTGAGGGATGAAGTAATAAATGCCGTATGAAAGTTACCGGAAGGTGCCGGTTGGTTACCGTTATCACTTCCCTCAGTGTTCGATAAATCACACATATGAGCCGTTCTCCATCGAGATGGGAAATGAGAGGTGTACTTACCACCGTTTTACGGTCTCTACGATGACAAATATACTGTGTAACACTCCGCAAAGTAAGAAGAGTCGTGGTTTTTACAAAATGCAATGTTTGGTATTATCCTACGTTCAATATTTTATAACGTAAACAAACAATGTATGGTATTACTTTATATAGTTTTATAACCGATTTATATGATTATGAAGAGTGATATTATTATGGAACTATGGGTTTACATAAACTATTGCCCCTCTCTTGTCTAATTACTGTATATTATAAGAAAATTCTAAAACTAACCACATTATGATTAAAATGACAAAATCTATTTTCACTCGGTACACTTGTTAAATACTTATGGTCCTGTTCAAACAGTGGTTAA
>JAQJVL010002891.1:0-25000 GCA_035578905.1 Stictocephala bisonia | reverse complement strand
TCTGTAAACAATAAGAGCGTCCAAAAGGTCGAGTTAGATAACGGAGAGATAGTGACAGACCCTCGTGCGGTGGCAGAAACAATTAATAATTATCTCATCACTATGCAGAGATCTCAAACTGTCGGCCTTGTCTATCAACCGACCGTCACTTACCCACATTCTTTTTATGTTATTCCCATCAGTGTACCTGAACTCATACAAACTGTAAATAATTTAAAAAATAAAAAATCGACAGGTTTTGATAAAATTAGTGTTTGTTTATTAAAAAATATTATTGAAACAATAGCTCCAGTTTTAGTATACATAATAAACTTAAGTTTTACTAGGGGCATTTTTCCGTCAAAATTAAAAATCAGTCCTATCACCCCTATTCATAAAAAAGATCACTCTATTAAGCTGGATAATCTAAGACCGATTAGTCTTTTATCAATTTTTTCTAAGATTTTTTAAAAACTAATGCTGAAAAGAGTTTTAATTTACTTAAATAAATTTAGTTTTTTTTTAGTAACAGGCAATATGGTTTCACAAAGGGAAAATTTACCGAGGATGCTTTGATCTCAGCAACAGAGCAGATTTATAATAATTTTAACTCAAATAGTAAAACAATAGGTGTATTTATAGATTTTAAAAAAGCCTTCGATTTAGTCAATCATGAAATTCTTTTAGTCAAATTGGAAGCGACAGGATTCCTGGGCGTTGCTTTGGACTGGTTTAAAAGTTTTTTGACTAGCAGAAAACAACATGTAAAAATAAACAATTGTTACAGTTCTCAACAAGAAATTGTAATTGGCGTCCCTCAAGGATCAGTGCTTTCAGCAACTCTATTCTTAATTTTATTAATGATTTGCTAACTATTCGTTGGAAAGGAAGTATATCTGATTTTGCCGATGACGTTGCTCTGTTTTACAAAGATAAGCATTTTAGAGTTGTTGAGAATCATATAAATAATGATATAAAATTACTAAGAGATTGGTGCACATTAAATAAAATGCATGTTAATATTAATAAAACAAAATTAATATATTTTGACCCAATTGGTGGTGACTTACCCTTTCAGATAAAATTCCATTCCTCTGACTGTAATTTATTTCTAGGTAACTGTGAAACAATTCAGAGCGTAAAAAGTATTAAGTATCTTGGACTCATTTTTGATAGTAAACTCAGATGGGAAGAGCACATATTGTCTCTACACAATAGAATAAAATCATCCATTCGAACATTCTACTTTTTGAGAAATTTTTGTGAAACGGCATTGTTAAGATCTCTTTATTTTGCGTTAATTAATTCACGCCTACAGTATGGTATTTTATGTTTTGGTGGCACCTTTAAAAAATTAATAGAAAAATTAAGAATATGTCAAAATTATTTTTTTACGTATCATTTTAAAAAAACGGAAAAGAGAGAGCTCCTTTCCACTGTATCAATCCTTAAAAATACTGCCTTTCCAACATCTCTGTTTTATAAACGAAGTGGCAATAATGAAAATAATTTCTTATATCATCATAACACAAGGAGCTTTTCTGCAGGCAATGTTAGAAGACTGAAAGTAAACAAATAAATTTTTAGACATTCTTATAACTACCTTGCACCAAAATATTTTAATCAGCTCCCTCATAATATAAGACAAGTAAATAGTTTTAATAAATTTTGTAATTTTTTAAAGATTTGGCTGTTGACTCAAAATAATATAGAATATAATATGAATCAGGTACTAAGTTAATATTTCCCACGTTATTTTTTATTGTAAACTGTAATTTTTCTAGCTTTTCGCAAGTATTGATATTATTTTTCTAAATATGATTTTATTCGTTTATATTTTCTAACAAGTAAAAAACAAACATTGCAGAGAGCGTCTTTTTGTTCTATTATTTGACTATGCTAGACTCTAAATAAAAATGTATTTTTAGTTGTTTTCCTTTATAAACTGGCCACACTACTGGTTAAGTGGTCAGTCAATTTCCGAGTTTGGTATTTGTCTTTATTATTGTATAGTGCTGTTGGAAATAAATCATTTATTCATTTATTCATTTTTTTTTTAATTTGGGAATAATCGGGAAAATATTTGCTTGATTATGTATGTACCAAGAAAGCCCAAATTCGCATCTTTAGAGGATGTATTTATAATTATAAACATAATTTCAATGTAAGAACTACTTGGAAGGTGTTTGATATCTGATATAAGATATTGCAATCGAAAAAAACTTTTTTTTTTGACCAAACGGCCTTAAGGACCGAATTTAAGAATTAAAGGGACATAATTTGGAAAAGTATGATCACCAAGAAACGTTTGATTTGTGAAGGTGATTCATTTATATATCTGACAAATAATAGGGCCTAGTGTGAGTAAGTTGGCATTCAAAATAAATAAATAAAAATGTTCATATATTGGTTTTGATATAAACAATGTTGAATAAAATTACCGATTATGTAACTACATTTAGGTATTATTAAAAGTGGTTAATTAGCTAGTTTTCGAGCTGCTATAAATTGGTTAACTCTAATATTTTTCCAATCTTAAGGTTTTAAAGGATCGGGCTTTTGAAAACTATTGTACTAAACTGGAACATTTACAGGAATATAATAATTGTTTCATATCGAAAACTGGTTTACTCGTTTACTAACCATCGTGGTTGTTTATTCAAAATGTTCCTGTAAACATGACTAATTAATTAATTCATGGCTAATTATCTAAAACTTTCTTTTTAGATAATTAGAGACAGAAATAATGTTCGCTATTTGACTTTGAAACTTTTAAACAGCCAACCGATAATCTTAGACATACAGCCTTTTCACATAAAATGTGTTTTCCAATCAGCTTTAACACTAAAATTCATTGTTATATGACAAACGGCTTTTAATATTTATATATAAAAACACACACGCGCGCGCGCGCACGCACGCACCACACATATACACACCAATACACGTGCAGTGGTATCGTTCACACACCCACCTATAGTCCAACAATCTTCGTCTTCCTCATACAGTGGTATTGTCCACCCACACGTACAATGTTATTGGTGTGTGGGTGATAAAAAGGTACAAACATTTTAAGTCATTGAATATTAGAAAAACAAAAATTGTATCTCTAGGCTTTTTGTGGGACAGTATTTAGTATACTACTTAATTAACTACCGCCAGGTACATGAATAAAAAAATAAAGTATGCTTATATTTAATCTTAAAACTTTGCAAACTTTCTTTTGGAAAACTTCCAACTCTACAGGGCTCGTTTGTTTGTACTACATTACTCGGAGTAAATACTTCATTAGTGAGCTGTAGTATGGAAAAGTTCCCTTGATAATAATCCGATTTACAGGGAGCTCTATATATCTTAAAATGTAACCTTTCTTCTTTTCTTTAATTTTAGTTTTTATTTTATAAACTAAAAAAAAATAAAATACTAGATTCGACCGTTTTATTAGTTATTGATTGTGTCTCAAAGTAAGATAATAATCATATTTGTATATGTAAAAACAACAGAATTGATAGTAAATCGTAATACGAAGTACGTAGACACACGGCGTGAAAGTGTTTCAATATTTTTTTAATGAAACGCCAGTATTTCACACAAAACTTCAACAAAAATAATCTGTTTCCAATACCAATAATAAGACTTAAGTGCATTTCGTAATTCCTGTGTCAGATCAAGGAAATAAGTATGTTTTACCACTGGTTCACAGGATTTGAACCAGTTAATCAAGAACCAACAAACAATTTACCATATAAAAACAATAAACCTCCATTTTGTCAAGTAAGGAACTAAATTTAATATTTCATAAAATCTCATTTCAAAATTACCTTGCAAAAGTAAAAACAAATCATTGTCAAGATTGTAATTATATTTCATATTTACAAAGAAAATATAAAAACAGGACATGATTGTCTTGGAAAATGTCTTCATAGTTGCAGAATATATGAAAATTCAAATTTCGTTTTATGTAAATCACTTTATATTTTGGACAAAAACCATATTATGTATTGTTCTAAATTAACAAAAAATTATTTATACTATAGATATTGGGAAACCAAGTCATTAATAAGTTGATAACGTTTATTCAAATACTTTGCTAATCAATAAAAACCTTTTCTTACAGAGAGTGTATCGCTCTGATGACAATTCGTAAACTTGTGATAAGCCGTGTGATGATATTCCATTGAGGATTACTCGGGAAGCTGATGAGTTGTGGATTGTGACGATTGTGATTCGTGAGGATATATCATCGCTGATTATTGTGCTGAACATTTCAGCCAAAACGGGAAATTATAATGTGCATTCTAATTTATAATATATACCCATTGTTCATTTACCATTGGGATATTAATTAACGACACTTCCTAAAGAATAGTCGGCCTTAGTTTGTAACAATGACTACATTCCCTCATCTACATTCATCACTGGAAATTGGACATTCGTTTATTTTCCATTTGGAAACCATAATGCTTAACGAAAGTTAGTTTCAAATGCTGTATGAAATATAAATACTCGTTTCTTACTAGTGCATAAAGTCTACCAAATCAACTATAAAAAAACGGTTAGTCAGCCTGGAATATTTTTGAATCTATGTACGGCATTTTGTACAGAATCTATAACGAAATTATGTAGAACCCGAACACACAAATGAAATTGAGGTTTTATATAAGAGGAACCAGTTACAAAATGAATTGTATGAACTTTATATTGAAAGTAAGTAAAACACATACAGTTACAAAAGCAAAAGAAGTTTTATATTGGAGAAATGAGGTAAAGAATTACTTCTACGGTTGTCATGTTGTATGTAATCAGAATACATACAGTTACTCAACCGAAACGTTATACTAGAGGAATTAATATAAAGTTATTTGTACAGTCTCAATACGACAGTTAGTTAAATTATTGACAGTTAAATTTTTAGAGAAAGTAAAATCACAAAAGTCATAGAGCCTAAAACGGACTTTAAACTGGAGGAACCAAACACACAATTACTTGTACAAACTCACCTTCCTAAATTAATAACTAGCATTTAACTCACTGGCGTAAGTTTATCACTATATAAACTTGTAAAGTTCTTCTTCAAAAGCTCTAATGCATGTCTATGAAATTAGTATCGTTAACTCATAAAAAATGCGTACTCAAAAATATGGATCATCAAGTGGAGAAGAATGTTCATGTTCCTGCAAAATCTTCAAATGTATATTATCAAGTGAATTTATTCAGGACTAATACATTACTTGCTATTTATGAATTGTAGTCTCTTCCTTGAAGCGTCTCTTTTTACAAAGATCTATCTGTCACGGTTTCACTTTGTATATAAAATAAAAAACACACATGCACAACCATCATCATAATTATTAAGGGTGTTTTGACAAACCTCTCTGCTTTGAGTGAACATTTTCATTATCTCTTACGTCTTTCCGATCCTTACACTTCTTTCATTTTTCCCTTCTCTCTCTCTCTCTCTCTCTCTCTCTCTCTCTCTCTCTCTCTCTCTCTCTCTCTCTCTCTCTCTCTCTCTCTCTCTCTCTCTCTCTCTCTCTCTCTCTCTCTCTCTCTCTCTCTCTCTCTCTCTCTCTCTCTCTCTCTCTCTCTCTCTCTCTCTCTCTCTCTCTCTCTCTCTCTCTCTCTCTCTCTCTCTCTCTCTCTCTCTCTCTCTCTCTCTCTCCCTCTCTCTCTCTCCCCCTCTCACTCTCTCTTTGTGAAAAATTAAATAGCCTAACCAATTCATTTTTCATTTTCTTTTACCGGTACTTTTCAATATTTATCTCTCTTTCCCCACTTTCCTCAGTACTTCTTCATTTCGCGCTCTATCTTCCTATTCTATTGTATCCTATTATACCTATAGTGAATAAAATATAGACATATACATTTCCATACACCACCACGTTTATTTCTAAAAATGATGTTTTCAACCTGTTGATACTCGGATTCATATACCTAGATCTAGAAATAGTATTCACAGAAGAAAATGGTAGAACTTCTAATTTTCCATAACTTCAATTAACAGTTTAATTGCTTGGAGGTTCTTATGTAAAATGATCAAGGTAACATGAAAAGAAGCCTTGTGAACGGCAGTGAACGAAGCTTCGCGACCATTAAACATCATTGAAGGTGCATTATTGCGTCAGGAAATGCAATTCTGAGAATCATCCGTTTATCAGATTATTTCCGCCTCGGGAGGAAATACAACATTCGCCTCACAGAATCGGAAACTGTTTATAAGTTTTTAAACAACTCTAATCTTCCAATTTATAATATAGATGTATGGTTTTCAGCTAAACAGATATTTGCCACTTCAAAATATATATTATAATCGTGCCATTATATTATAGTGCAAAGCCTAATTTTTATTCTAAGATTTTATAACAGCAAAAATATATCATAAAAATAAATAATATAAATTTCCTTATAAATAATAGATTACTTAATTGGTACTCTTTTCTGTAATTTTTAAACGCTTTTGAAATGTTTTCACTTTTTCCTAAACTTTAATTGGTTAGAATAATACACAACTATCTAAACATTATACTAGTACAGTTACAATATGATCCCCTAAACTCTAGAGTTTCACGTATGCTTGTAACAATTATTCATTTATGTAAGTGTACTTAGAAACAGTACAGTGATTGTTTTTACATTAACTGTTAGTGTAACATTAACTTTCGTTACATTATTTATTTTAATTTAATCCATTGATTAAATTAATTAATGATATTTAATAAATCAGAATTCTTTAATTTATTTCTTTTTTGTTTCAAATTATTTATTAAATATTTGTGATTTGCTACCTTGATGAGGTTATTGTATCACATTGATTCAATACTTGATTCTTAAAAACAAAAGTAGCAGAAATTTGATTTATTTTATTTTATAACATGATAACTCTTAATTTTTTGTTCTCAGGGTCGTTCTCAGGGTAATTCGGTGAAAACTGTATGATGCAATAAAACAAACTAAGTTCTTTTACAACATTATTCTTTATTACATGTTATTAAAATTTTCATGAATGATTTACTTCTCAATACTTTGAATATAACAAGAATTTAAATGATAGATTTAAATGAATTTTACATTTTATAATTCTACAGCTTAACTAAGACTTAGCTTTGCACACTGATGTTCTTGAAGCCATACATACAAATTCAATATAAAAACAAAATAATTGACTTATTCTTCTTTATTTACTTTACTGTTAACTGTTTAAATGATTTAATTTGTTTAATTAAACATTTTTTAGAAAATTAATTAAAATGCAGAAGTCCTGTGGACCTCTTCAAATACTGTTAACACTAATGAATCTAGTAAAAGAATGAACGAGGCTCTAGCCGTTCTCGTCTCAGGTCAAACATCCACAAGACTTGCGTGTTTCTCCCCCCTTTTTTTCTTAACCAATCACACACCTTCTTTCCCCCTTGTATTCTTAAATTTCGTCATTCCAACCTGCTCGTCTCCAGGAAGTGCTGCCTCTCGTGAGAGAACCATGAGTTAGGCAAGTCCTTTGGACTAGTCTATTTGTCTTGTAACATGGAGACTCCCCTTTTCTTTGTGACTATTTCGACTCGTCCAAAGGCGACACGTTGACGCATGTCTGTTTATGATAAAGTAGAACGGACGTTGTTTGTTTATTTCTTAGAAAACATCTGTCATTGTATCTCAAATATAGGCGTCTCCGTTCTCTTGGGTGGGCTCTTACTTGTCTACAGTAATTTTCAAATATTATTTGAACATTCACTAAATATTTGTTATTTATTTTAATTAACTATATCCTTTTCCTTTAATCAATGGTTTATAATTTGTTTGAATTAATTAATTTATCTACCAATTTGGTGGACCTGTTACAGTACCCCCCGATTTTTTGCGATGTGTGGTTAACGCGAGTCAAAAAATCTATTTCTCGGCATGATTCGCCAAATTGTCTATTGTTCCTCAAATAAGTCTTAGTTTTACAATGTTTGCTTATATCTAATATGAAATGAAACTATCAATTAACATATAGCTCAATCTCAAATTACATATTAAATTCCATGTAAGAAATCAAATTCAAAATGAACAGTTGTATTCAACAAAATTATTTACATCATCTATGCAAATTAATGAGTTATCATTTAAAAAGTTACAAAGTTATCAATTGTAAGTTAGTTATTTACAAATTCATTATACCATGGGTCATTACCTCCTGCATAGTTGTTAATCAAAAATCATTCATTCAAAAATTATAGTTATCTGACAATATTTCAATAAATCCAAATTGTTAATTAACAATTCAACAATTTATGAATTAGAGTTCTAACAGTATTTCATCATATACAATTGTTAACAAAAAATTTGTATGTATTTGATCATTACAAGTCGTCAATCAAAATTCATCAATCATAAATCAAAATTTGTCAAACAAAAATTATACATTATCCCTTCAAATTCATACCTTAAATATCAATACATTCTTAAATTGAATACACATGTTTGTTAAACTTAATAATTCACCAAATCATAATTCCCTTTTAAATACTAAATGATCAGTATTTATTAACACATTATTCAAATCGTTAGTAAAATTCAACAATTATAAATTAACAATGAAGTATTCATTCATCTACATATACTCATGAAACAAAAGCAATGATCTACAAATCAAAATTCACAAGTCAAAAGTAGTAATTCATAAATTCCATATCATCAATTAACTATTATACATCATCTAAAATTATACAAGTTTCCAATTACCATCAATGATTTGTAACATGAAACTATCAATTACAATACATAGGTTATGTATCAATATCAATGAAATACAAATCAACAATCATTAGTTCACTATCCAAAAATTGATTGATCCTTAACTTGTTAACAATTTATCATCTTTTAAATATCATGATCATAGTCATCTGCTTATTAATTACAAACGCCTCTCATATAAATCATCACTTCTTAGAAAATTATTATTCATCGACTCAGCAATTCATCAATCATTTATTTTATCACCACCCTACTAGGTCCCTCAAATAAATCCTCATTTCTTTAAACCATCTTTAAATTCCGTAACCTGTTATCAATCCATTTACCCTTCTTTAAATACTAAAATCCTATTTCACCCCTTTGTCCGTCTTTAAATACAAGTATCCGTTATCAATCCTTAAACCCTTCTTTTAATACAGTAACCTAATTTCAATCCATTACCATTTTTTAATTTCTGTATCCTATCTCATCCCATTAAACCTTCTTTAAATACAAGTATCCGTTATCAATCCTAAATCCATCTTTAAGTTCCTATATCTTTTTTCAATCTTTTATCTTTCTTTAATTTCTTGAATAAATTCTTAATCACTACATAATCCACAACATTCTCAAATAAATCATTACCTCTAAAACAAATCTTTACATTATCAAGTCAGCCATCAATCACAAACAATTTTCCAAATACATTTTCAATCATCAATAAGTCATTATATTATCATACATATCATCAATCCCTAGTTAAATCTTAACATTTATCCTTGATCAATAAATCCAAGATCCCTTAAAACCTTTTACATATTATTTATCATTCAACAAATGATTAATTCTTAAAGTTGTACATCATTAATTACCAACTTATTTACATAATAATTAGTAACTTCAATCAATAGCTCATCAACTCTTACATTTATATAAGAATGGCTTGAATTATTCTTTACTAATGAATCACATAAACATTACTATATTTACATAATAAGTCATCAGATTATACTTATTATCTATTTGGAATGAAATTCATCAGTCCTGAATCAAAGTTATCAAACAAAACAATACATTGTGTAGCAAAAATATATGGTACACATATTATCAGGTTATATACACGTATTGATTAATCTCAATAATTTATCAAATCCTATGTTAATACAGGAACAGTCTGTATTATACATTGTTAATGAACAATAGATACATTACATAATTCTTTGTCATTGATGCAAGTTATTATTATTATTTATTACTTTATAATTTATTATAAAAATTATTGTAATTCTTTTCAGTAATGAAATTATTATTTGAATTAATATTTATACCTCACATATTATTGAATAATATAAAAAATTTATCAATAAACACCATTGTCATTTTTTCATTATTAAAAATTCATCATTTATAAATTATTTATACTTTGGTTTTGTTATTTATTTGTTATATGTTATTTATTTATTGCTATTATTTTTTAATACATATTTGCATAACATTTTGTTTTTTATTTATTAGTTTGAAACATATTGCCAAATTGTTGCTACGCCAGTGGGGTCCGATGTCACTGCACGTACTTTGGTCTGGTGATGGGGTTGTAGCTGCGCCAGTGGGGCCTGATGTCACTGCACGCGCTTCTGGAGTTGTTGATTCACAGCGCCTTGGTGTTCAAGTGTGTGCCATTTTGGAATATTGAGGGAGTCGATGTTACGCCAGTGGGGTCCGATGTCACTGCACGTACTTTGGAAAGAATTAGCTGTTAAACTAGAATCACTTATGGTTCGATCAATTCCACTCATGGTTAGTCCATAGTATCCTGGATCACAAGTATGGATTAGGGTTCTTGAAGATTGAAGAAACTGCTGCTACGTCAGTGGGGTCTCATGTCACTGCACGTACCTTGGAATAGTGATGGAGTTGTGGCTACGCCAGTGGGGCCTGATGTCACTGCACGTACCTCCGAAAGAAGAGTAGCTGTTAAACTAGAGTCATTTATGGTTCGACGAGTTCCTCTCATGTTTAATCCATAACATCCTGGTGGATCAAAAAAGTTGTAGTTGCTACGCCAGTGGGGTCTGATGTCACTGCACGCGCCTCTGGATTGGTGATAGAGTAGTGGCTACGCCAGTGGGGTCTCATGTCACTGCACGCGCCTCTGTCTGTTGATTTTACAACACCTTGGTGTTCCAGTGTCCGCCAATGTTCTGGAGTGTTGAGGGAGTCGACGCTACGTCAGTGGGGCCTGATGTCACTGCACGTGCCTCGGGATGCGTTAGTAGATTGAATTATTGTTTGACGACTTCCGAAAGTTTTGATGCCAAGAATTTGTGCAGAGGGTTGATCCACATGACTTGCTGGTGGGAAGGTCCGGGCAGCCCGTTGAACCATCTTGAGGCTACTGATCTTTGTGCACCGCTTTTGTCCATTTATGAATAGAAAACCTGGCTCCTCCTTATCCATCAACGTTGATTGGCATTTATGATTATTTTTAATGTCCAAGTTGTATATTATTATGTGTTAACCTTCATTTATTTTTGTTGTTTTATTAATGGTGTTATTATTGCATGTTTTAAATTAATATATTTATAGTTAATTACAATCATCATATTCAAAAAGTTTTACAATAATTATTTCTTGTTATTTATTATTGATATTAGTATAACTGATTATTACTTCAATTATAGTTTAATTATTTCAATTGGTAATTTCTGTTATTTTGCATCAATGACATTATAAAAGTTTACTAAGAAAAATTACAATTACATATCTACAATATTTCCATTACCATCATCAATGTTATATTCTAGTTTACTAATCTAATGGTGTTTGCAACATGACTTTTGTAAATGGGGAATTGCCATGCTGCAGAACACTTTAAGCTGTTGTCTTTAGACTCTGTTGTCAAGGCTGACCAACACCTTAAACTGATATATTGTGCCATTGTGTGATTAACAGGATACTTGGCGTTAAAGAATTTAGAATTTGGAGGTGGCAAGGTTTAATTAGAATCGAATCGTATCACTATTAACCACTGGCTGCTTAACTTCTATGCATTCTTTAAATGATTATAAATCATTTAGGTTTGTCAAATTGCATACAATGGTGTATTCAAAGTATATCATTTAGTTATATTACATCATCATAGATACATTATAGTAATATAGCCTCATAATAAATCACGTCTCCTTATCTTTGTTCATACATAGACATTATATCATATGAGTTTCATAAGATTACACGCCTCGTGTATCTTTAAAAATCATGTTCAATATTTACATACAAAAGTTACGAAAACAAAGTATTGCATTAGACATTATTCACTTCATCATGATGTTACATATCCTTAAGTCATATCATTTTATTATTTAAATAAACATTGACAAGTTATAAAGACCTTATTTCAACATTATTAAGTTATTATACCAGGTATTACAAATTGTTTCACTCATTTTATTTTAGGTAACTTAATCATCATCATTTTTTGAATCATTTTTCATATGAACATACAGGGTTTATGACAATAACATATTTTAGAACATTTTCATACATCTTCATCTAACATATATGGCAAATTCTATCAGTGTTGTATTTAAAATATGGACATAATCAAGTTTCTTTTATTTTAAGAATACAATTTTATACAAAACATTTCTATATATCCAATATCTCTATATTTCATATGTTGTCATTAATATCATATTATTTTAGTCATTCATTATTTTTTATTTTGCTGTTCCTAATT
Organism: Stictocephala bisonia; assembly: GCA_035578905.1. Taxonomy (NCBI): domain Eukaryota; kingdom Metazoa; phylum Arthropoda; class Insecta; order Hemiptera; family Membracidae; genus Stictocephala; species Stictocephala bisonia. The sequence goes on along the minus strand of JAQJVL010002891.1, from coordinate 12,570 downwards.
TTCTTTCATTTAAATAGTAATTTATATTTTAAATTGTTTTAGAGTTGAATATTTATTAAAAGCTGTTTAATTATTCTTTTTGTGTATATTTTTTAAGTTGTGTTACATTATATGTTCCTATTATATCTCCTGTATCTATTTCATTGACTACATAAGCATTTTCCATTTTAATGGCTGTCACTTTATAGGATCCCTTGTATAACAGAAAGAACTTTTTAATCTTTTTCTCTAACAAATCTGAATGAAAATGTGTTTTTACTAATACAAGATCATTTACTTTATATGTTATTGGTTTTATCTTATTATCATGTCTTTGTTTCCTTTTGAGTGCCTTATTTTTTATTTTGTTTCTTACTAGAACAGTTTTATGTGCATGATCAAATTTGTGATTTCCTGGAAACTGGATTATCTTATTTATTATATTATCATACTTTTTTCCAAACATTATTTCAAATGGTATTTCTTCTGTTATATCATGGACAGAATGATTTAAACAATGCTCTATAAAGTCAATTAAGTTTGCCCAAGCTGTATGTTTTTCATTACAGTAAATACGTAGTATTTTTCCTATTTCCCTATTTACTCGTTCAGTAGGGTTAGACTGTGGATGATATACAGAGCTGTGTATGGTTTTAATGTTTTTGTTGTGTAGAGTATTGTACCAGAGTGTACTTGTAAACTGTGTACCGTGGTCACTGAGAATTGACTCTATATCGCCTACTAATGGTATATACTCATTAATGATTTTATTTAATAGTGTCCTCGTGTTAGCTTTCTTTATTGGATATAGTTTAACAAATTTTGAAAATACATCTACTATGACAAAAATATATTTTACCCCCCCTCTACTGGTTGGTAACTCTCCCACTAAATCTACTGAAATTAATTCTTTGATTTTGTTAGGAATAATTGGCTTTAAACTTCCTATCTGTTTTTTATTAGATGGCTTTGCTTTCTGACATATGTCACAGCTTTGTAGTTGCTTCTTTATTGTTTTCTCCATCTTTGGAAAAATGCAATGTTCCTTTAGTATAGTAAAGATTTTATGCCCTCCTAAATGTCCATATTTAAGATGAGTTTTTTCTATTAAATCTTTTAACAGCTTGTTTGGAATACATACTCTATATTCACCCCCCGCTAATGAGCATTTTTGAAAAAGTATGTTATTGTGGGTTAAGTAGTTATTTTTTATTTTTATTTCCTGGCTGTCTTCAAGTTTCTTTAATATCCTACCATAAAATGTATCTTCTTGTTGGTGTTTCTCTAAATTTTTAAATATGTTTTTAAATACTCTATCTGGTACATCTACATTTAATTTATTTGTTAAAACTTTTAAGTTATATTTATCTTTATTCTCTTGATAATCATTGTTGTCTGTTCTAGAAAGTATGTCTGCTGGTATATTTTCTTTTCCTTTAACATATTGAATAGTCAAATTATATTCTTGTAACACTAGACTCCATCTTAGTAAGCGACCATGGGTTAATTTACAGCTCTTTAGAAATGACAAAGCTCTATGATCAGATCTAATTATTATTTCAAAGTGGCCTATCAAGTAACTCCTAAACTTTTTACATGCAAACACTATTGCTAACAATTCCTTTTCTGTTACACTGTAAGATTTCTCTATCTCAAGCAAGGACCTACTTCCAAAATAAATTACCTCTTCGTCACCATTGTCATTTAATTGATACAAGACAGCTGCTACACAAATGTCAGATGCATCTGTGTTTATGTAAAAAGGTTTCTCCCAGTTGGGATGATGTAAAAGTACTGATTTTAAGAATGCATTTTTTATCTCATTGAAAGTTTCATTTTCTTTAGGGCCCCATCTCCATGCTTTTTTAGAACTAAGGATATGACTAAATTTACTAGTTAGATTTGCATAACCCTTTTGAAATTGTCTATAATAGTTACATAACCCCAAAAAACTTTGTAATTCTTTCAATCCCCTTGGAGTTCTAAAATTTCTTATTTTCTCCATTTTTTCTTCATCCATTTTTATTCCCTCTTCACTTAAAATAAATCCCAAAAACTTAACTTCCTTTTTTAAGAATTCTGATTTTTTAAGTTTAATTTTAACCCCTCCTTCTCTTAACTTTGTTAGTACTCTGTCTATGTGTTCTATATGTTGTTCAAATGAGTCATTACTTGTTATTAATAAGTCATCCACATATTGGGTTAAAAATTCAGAAAATTCATTACCTAAAACTTTTTGTAATGCCTTGGTAAAGAGTGCAGTACTTACCTTAAGTCCAAATGGAACTCTTTTAAACTGATAATTCTTTCCTCCAAAAGTGAAAGCAACATATTTTCTTGATTCTGGATCAAGTTTCACTTGCCAAAATCCTTGTGACAAATCTAACACTGTAAAATACTTTGCTCCTATAAATTTTTGAAATATCTCTTCGGTTAGTTCGGTACTTTGTCTGTCTGCTATTAAGTATTGATTTAGTTTTCGGCTATCTAAACAAGCTCGTATTGTTAGGTCTTTTTTGATGACACATACCAGAGGATTTGAATAAGGACTGCTTGATGGTTCTATTACATCTAAATTTAACATCCTTTCTAGCTCTGCTTCAACTGCTTTTCTTTTATTAAAGGGTACTGGATATGGTTTCCCTATAAATGGTACTTCACATTTTACATTTAGTCTTGCCACATGGTTTTTTATACAACCAGGATTATCTGAAAATACCTGTTTATTTTTTATTAAAACCTTTCTTAACATTTCAACCTGTTCTTTATTTTGAAATTTAGTTTCACTACTTATTTCTTGTATTTTTGTATTTATTTGTTTTTCAAAGTTGTTTTCATTATTTATTATATCTGACGTTAATATTTGTATTACTTCACTTTGATTATTTATGTTTATTTTATTTGTTATTATGTTCCTATTTGTTGTCATGTTATTGTGTATCTGTTCATTATTTGTTGACTTAAATATTTTATCAAGCTGGTCATTATTTATAATACTTATTAATTCATTGGTTATGTTATTTAATTCTTATTCACTTTCATAACAAGTAATATGTCCTACTTGTATTATTCTTAGTCCGTTTACCATGTTTAATTTGTTTCTTGGTACAAATGGTACTACTAGTCTCTTGTCATCTATTTTAAGTTCTAAGCACTTTCTTTCAAAATCTATTTTAGCTAACTTTTCAATGAAACAGTCACACCCTAAAATGATTCCTGCTTGAATCTCTTTCACTACTAAGCATGTTATTGGAACTATTTGATTATTTATCTCAAAGTCTATTTGTACTTGATAATTTATTTTCTTTGACCTAACTCCAGTTACTCCTATTATTTGTAAATTGCTAACTGGTAATTGAGGTATTTGATAGTTTACATTATTTTTTATATCTTCATAAATGTCCTGACTACTGACTAATAATTGTCCCTTCTGATCCTGAGTCTACTATACATCTGTATTCTTTATGGCCTATTTTTACATTTATTTCAGGAAGAAAGTGAGTTAACCCTTTAATAGGCATTTCATGAAAATTATTTTCATTGGTTAGTTCACTATTTAAATCCCCATGTAAAAATATTTCATTAGTATTTACTTGGATTTTATTTTCTTGCTCTGATTTTATTTGTTTCACAAAGTCATTTATTATTTCCTTCATAATGCAAAATCCCTTTTTATTTAAATGAACAAGGTCAGGTTTTTTACGGCCCCTTGAGAAAATCTCTTTTTCAAACAAGTCTAGGTTGCATCTATTTTTAAATTCTGGGTCCATGAAAACATTAGATATGTTTATTACCCTAATGTTTTTATCATTATTCAAAGAGGTTATAAAATCATTAAACACATTTAGTTTATGAAAATGGAAAGCATCACTTTTGGCAAGTCTTGGTATTGGTGGTAAAGTTAACAGAATTAATTCTTTTTTCCAACTAACTAACTCTTCTATCATGCTTTTATATTCATTAATGATATACTTGGTTGGAATTTCTTGTAAAAAGTCATTAGTCCCTATCATAATGAGAAGTTTTTTATTTAGGTTATCCTTGTTTAAATTAAACTCATTTTTTAATTCAGGAATATTTTGGCCACTTACACACAGTCCTACTCTTCTTTTGTTTAATACAAATACTGGAGTTTTATTTAATATATTTTGAGCGAACCTACTTAATTGACTATCACCTGCTAGCTCATAATCTAAATGTATTGGTTTCTCCATTATTTGTTCTAGGTTACATTGATACTGTTTACTTTCTCTGGACCTACCTGTGTTTGCGCCTTGCTGTAGTTGTCATTCATTTCTGACATCTTCTTTGCTATGATGATAATTACTGCTTTGTCCTCTATTTGAGCCTCTGTAATTCCCTCTAAAATTACCTCTGTAACCCCCTCTTCTATTACTGTCATTGTCTCTACGTCTAGGAACCTCTTGGTTTTCTCTAACCTCACTATGGTTATTATTGACTACTACTTGTTTATTATTGTTTTCATATGATCTATTTTGTGGTCTATTATTGGAATCAAACTGACTTCTACCTACATGGTTTAGTTGTTTCAAATAGGTCTCTAAGTCATCTCCGTTTTGTATGTTACTAGCTGTCGCTACTGATGCACTAATCCCTATTGGTAGGTGTCGTGATATGAAACTAAGAAAAGTGGTCATGTTCAGCTTATGATCTAGAAAACATGATATGTTGTAGTATTCCATAATGTAATTTACCATGTCATCCCTGTTAGCATCATAGGTACCACCCCCCATTAGTTTGTTTTCAAATTCTTTTTGTTTGTCTATTCCCCAATATTTGTTTCTAAATTCGCTTTCGAATTCAAGAAAGTTGTTCCACTTGTCAAGTCTATTTCTAATCCATATACTAGCCTCCCCTTTCAAGTGTTTCATAAGAAATAGGATTTGACAATCCCATTGATCCTCTGATAGATCTACAAACTTCCTGGCAAATTTAATAAATGTCATTGGGTGACATTTGTTTGAGTCTGGATAAAAATCTACTAAATACAATTCCGCACTAGTGCTAGAAATTGTTTTATTATTTGTAGTGTTTTGTGTAGTCTTATTTTTATTATCATCAATAATGATTTTATTTAATGATATGTTTACATCATCTATGTGTGTTTTCTTACTACTGTCTCTTACACCAGATCTGTCTCTATTTATTTGAGTTCTCTTGGTTTGGTCACAAATCATTTTTATTTCTTTATCTACATGGTCTTTTAATTCATTTATTTTACCCTCTAGATTAGTGTTATTTAGGGTGATAGCTCTCTCTATTTTATTGTCTATGATAGTGTTTAGATAACCTATCTGTTCTTCTATTTTGTCATTTACTTTGATCATTTGATTGTCTACTTCAACAATCACATTAGTTAGTTTGATATTTAGCTCAATATATTTGTCTAACAAAGTTTTGTTTATCTCACTCAGTTTATTTTCAACTTCGTTTATTTTTATGGTCTGTTCTTTATTTTTATTATTTACTTCTTCCCTAATATTGCTTTCTTTTACTTTAATTTTCTCATTAAAGTCTACTTTTATTTGTTCTACCTGTCTGTCTAGTTTATCTTCAAGTTGATTTATTCTATCATTGACATCTTTCCTAAGCTCATCTAATTTTATATTGTTTTCCCTATTCATCTCTACCATATCAGTATTAATTTGATTGAGTTTAGTTTCTACATTTGTATTTATGTTATTAAGTTTTGTCTCTAAGTTGTCATATTTAGTGTTCATGCTTTCATTTATTTTTGCTAACATGTCCATTATATTGGACAGTGTGTCTTCCCTATTTAATTCTAACATGGCTTCATTACATTTGTTTTTATTTGAATTCATTTCCCTAATAACACTCAGAGAGGTGTCAGAGTCCTCGGAGTCAAACTCCGAGTTTTGGACTACTTCTACATCAGCCATGATTTTTTAGTAAAATTTAATGATTGAAAAATATGTCCTATGAATCTTTTTGTTTTGTTAATTAAATTTTTTATGAAATCAAAATATGTTTTCCTAGGCTTCTTTTATCTTATATTTTAAATATTTTCAGCTATGTTTAATTCACTACTATGATATACAGCCTATCACAATTTTTATATAATCAACTTGACATGAAATTTCACATAAGCTGTGATTTTTTAATAAATTGTTAACCAATTATTTTCATGTGTTTTTTAAATAATATTAAAACTTAAAATTTGCATCATACAGCTTCACGTTGTTGGAGCCAATCTGTAACATTAACTTTCGTTACATTATTTATTTTAATTTAATCCATTGATTAAATTAATTAATGATATTTAATAAATCAGAATTCTTTAATTTATTTCTTTTTTGTTTCAAATCATTTATTAAATATTTGTGATTTGCTACCTTGAAGAGGTTATTGTATCACATTGATTCAATACTTGATTCTTAAAAACAAAAGTAGCAGAAATTTGATTTATTTTATTTTATAACATGATAACTCTTAATTTTTTGTTCTCAGGGTCGTTCTCAGGGTAATTCGGTGAAAACTGTATGATGCAATAAAACAAACTAAGTTCTTTTACAACATTATTCTTTATTACATGTTATTAAAATTTTCATGAATGATTTACTTCTCAATACTTTGAATATAACAAGAATTTAAATGATAGATTTAAATGAATTTTACATTTTATAATTCTACAGCTTAACTAAGACTTAGCTTTGCACACTGATGTTCTTGAAGCCATACATACAAATTCAATATAAAAACAAAATAATTGACTTATTCTTCTTTATTTACTTTACTGTTAACTGTTTAAATGATTTAATTTGTTTAATTAAACATTTTTTAGAAAATTAATTAAAATGCAGAAGTCCTGTGGACCTCTTCAAATACTGTTAACACTAATGAATCTAGTAAAAGAATGAACGAGGCTCTAGCCGTTCTCGTCTCAGGTCAAACATCCACAAGACTTGCGTGTTTCTCCCCCCTTTTTTTCTTAACCAATCACACACCTTCTTTCCCCCTTGTATTCTTAAATTTCGTCATTCCAACTTGCTCGTCTCCAGGAAGTGCTGCCTCTCGTGAGAGAACCATGAGTTAGGCAAGTCCTTTGGACTAGTCTATTTGTCTTGTAACATGGAGACTCCCCTTTTCTTTGTGACTATTTCGACTCGTCCAAAGGCGACACGTTGACGCATGTCTGTTTATGATAAAGTAGAACGGACGTTGTTTGTTTATTTCTTAGAAAACATCTGTCATTGTATCTCAAATATAGGCGTCTCCGTTCTCTTGGGTGGGCTCTTACTTGTCTACAGTAATTTTCAAATATTATTTGAACATTCACTAAATATTTGTTATTTATTTTAATTAACTATATCCTTTTCCTTTAATCAATGGTTTATAATTTGTTTGAATTAATTAATTTATCTACCAATTTGGTGGACCTGTTACATTAGATTAATCAATTTTATCTCACAACTCTTGTATACTTTATACAATTAATTATAATCTCCCCACCTGCAATGGGCATTGACTGAACCACCCACCCATATACGTACAGTAGTATTAACCCACCCACCCACGTGTAAACGGAAAAGTTTACATTAAAGAACTTTCCAACATTTTAATGGTTAGAAAATTATATCTTGAATTCATTTAAGCTATTACCTCTTTGCTACAGACATAGGCTACAGAGGAAAACACTCTGCTTCCTGGAGCCTGTCAAATACTAATTTTAAGACTATGTGGGAACTAAAAGGAATAATACGAGTCACTAGCATGACCTGACTGCAACAACATAACTCAACAACATAACTGTAACAACATGACTGCAACAACATTACTGCAACAAGATGACTGCAACAACATAACTCAACAAAATGACTGCAGTATGACTCAACAACATGACTGCAACAACATGACTCAACAACATGACTCAACAACATGACTGCAACAACATGGCTCAACAACATGACTGCAACAACATGATTCAACAACATAACTCAACAACATGACTGTAACAACATGACTGAACAACATGACTGCAACAACATGACTGCAAAAACATGACTCAACAACATGACTGCAACAACATGACTCAACAACATGACTGCAAAAACATGACTGCAACAACTTTACTCAACAACATGACTCAACAACATGACTCACTTAGTGTAAAAACTATTTGTGTTGGAATGAACACCTTACCTTGAAGTTACTCTTAAGGTATGTGCTGAGTTAGTAGCCAAATGTAGATATATGGGCGAAAATTAGGGGCAAATGAGTGTAGATGAACGAGTGTAGTCATTATTACTAAGGTAAAGTGTTCCTTAGAAAGAAAGATTTATTAGTAGCCCAATAGCCATGGCAAAAAAGGGCCTGCAACTTTAAGTGGAAACCGAACCACTTTGTATTGGTCTGATTTTCACGTGATTGAAAATCTCTATGCGCAGTTAACTTCCTTAAGCAACACCTGAACACTGACTATCCACCCAACATGAACACGTTAGACTTTTCTAGTGCTGTCCACGTCGATGGTAACCATTGAGCGGGAACCATATCGGTATTAAAAATAGAATATATCGTGCCGACTAGTATATTAGGATTAGTGTACTAAATGAAATCAGTCATACAACCCGAAATCTACCATTTGTGGTTTTTGACGTGTTGCTTACATTGTTATGAAGTTATTGTTAGTATTCTCCCGTAAGGTTTTATCTTTTATTTTATTTTGGAACTATGTAATACGAACGTTACGCACTTCGTAACTTCTTTCTTCTTAAAATATGTGTTTTGTGTTTCAGTTACAGTAAATATGTTTTTGGATTACTATGTGTTCATAAAAAAGAATTTTTATTGAAAAAGAATAATCTAGGAAATGAAAAACATATATGTTGCTCATTTTAGCGGCTGTTAGATTCAATTAAGCTGGTGGTGTAAATGTAGCCGGAGACAATTCTACAATTACGTTCACTGGCACTGAAGGGATGCATTATAACTGTATGGGAGCATTCAATTGTGTTAGTTCATTAGATGTACACAGTTGTATTGTAAACATGACATATTACTTTATTTAAAAAGTCTCCCCTTTATGCAAAAATGTATTAATAAAATTGTTGGGTTAGGTTAGGGTAAGTCACGTTCTGTTAGGTTAGGTTAGGGTAAGTCACGTTCTGTTATGTTAGGTTAGGGTAAGTCACGTTCTGTTATGTTAGGTTAGGGTAAGTCACGTTCTGTTATGTTAGGTTAGGGTAAGTCACGTTCTGTTATGTTAGGTTAGGGTAAGTCACGTTCTGTTATGTTAGGTTAGGGTAAGTCACGTTCTGTTATGTTAGGTTAGGGTAAGTCACGTTCTGTTAGGTTAGGTTAGGTTAAGTCACGTTCTGTTAGGTTAGGGGGTAAGTCACGTTCTGTTATGTTAGGTTAGGGGGTAAGTCACGTTCTGTTATGTTAGGTTAGGGTAAGTCACGTTCTGTTATGTTAGGTTAGGGTAAGTCACGTTCTGTTAGGTTAGGTTAGGTAAGTCACGTTCTGTTAGGTTAGGTTTGATTAGGTCTAAACACTTTCAGCAGATAATTTTGCATTCTATTAGGTTTTATATAGCACTACGTTTTATGATATCATTTTATTTTACATTACATTATAAAATGGAATCTGAACGCTGTATTTGTCTGATTTTTAGCTAATTGAAAAGCTTCATACGCAGTTCTCTTCCCTACATATCCAGACTCATGACTACCTTCTTTAATAAAGGAATTTTATTACATTATACTGTATTTCTCCGTGAGTTATTGCAAGTATGTAATAAGTAATTTATTAATATATATTTTATTCACTGGACAAAGTAAATGTTACGATGCCATCAAACTTCCACAACTTGATACAATATATACTCAATTCAATGAATATTTATTTGTATCAACAAGTATTAGGCTAATTAAAAAACTATATTTTTACATGGTAAAACGAAATACTTTAATGTTTGTTGTAATAATGTTATCATTATTTATTGACAATAGCAGAAAATGTATTTTTGAACACGTGTTTGGCATCTGATGCAACACGATATCATTTTGAGACCTTTCAATCCATTTATCAATCTTGTACTCAATAATTACTCAAAATGGTCAATATCCCTCATATTTTATATCAAATCAAGTTTATTTTGCCAAGACATTATAAAATGTATAGCAATCGTCATATTAAAAATATTCAAATTAATACATTCATACCACATCGAAACCTCATTCAAACATACATCATTTTCAGTCACACATTCTTTCATGCCTAATTTCCACTTCCGGCGCCCGTTGTCAGTCATCTGATTATGTGGTCTCCCAGTTACATGCCATATACTCGTCAGCACTATAAAATGCATGAGACACTAAAAAGCGTTTAAGACGAGTTTTTAACGCCTCGGGCGTTGGTGCATTTTTAGTTGAGTCCGGTAATTTGTTGAAAAAACGAGTGCCCGTGTGTGAGGGCATATATTTAAACAGTTCAACATGTGTTATTACGATATCAGTAAATTATTATTTGAAATATTAAAGTGTTATAGTTTCTCGACAGAAGTATTTTTTTTTAAATTCGTACTCTACTTAAACGTTTTTTTATGTACTTATTGCTTGGTTAGAAGTTCTATTTCCACAAATCGGATTCAACTCAATACATCACGAACATTTTCAATTTGGTCAGTGTACTACACTGTGGACTTTTTTCTTGTTAATAACAATTGCCTCGTAGATCCCATGGTTATCCTCTGATCTGATGAAGGTAAAAGTTGTTAAACAAATTCGATCAACATAATATTTTTTACATTTTGGATTTGAAAAAGTATAACACTCATTTGTTTTTTATCTTATTCAAACATATATCATTTAAAACTGTTTCCAAATAATATATACTTATTTGTTCTGATTTTTATAATTATTGCTAAATTCATTATTTTTTATTCTGGTCAAAACCTTTTGAAATTTGTTTGAATTAATATTTCTCAAGTTAAAACTAAAATAAAAAATAACTTAATATCGGCCAACAGATTCTAACCCAGCAGATTAACTCTATATAACCAATGGGTCGGATATCGAGAGATGGTCTCGGGCCAAACCAATTTCAATATCAATGTTTTTACATAGCTTGTAATATAATCGAATTGAATTGTCGTATTACAATTGGTTTCAGAATGTTCATATTTAGCTTTCTGTTTCTGGTTGGAAAATATTATTTAACTTTTACTATATTTCTGTATTGCTTTTTTTCATCACCACATCGTCATCTACCATCTTTTACTCAAGCCTTAGGACGGACGATATTTATTTATTTTTACAATAAAGAAAACTTGTTTTGAAGAAACACAAGAGATCTGATTTAACATAGCAAATAAAATAGCTTAAGTTTTCTTAGCTTTTAATCAACTAGTCAAAAACCGTAATAAATAATTTCAAAACTTTACACATGCAAAATGTTTTATCTTTTTTAGACCTTTAATTTTATATGAAAAATAACATAAATGGATATTAACCCTTTTTTACTTGACTTTAAAAATGGGAGTTTTCCACCATTTTAAATCCAACATACTAAACTTTATAATGATTTTTTTTTTTTAATGTAATATAATGTGTTAAATAGCATAGTTTCCTGTTTTAAAATGTTTACTTAGTGCTATTTTTATTTAAACAAATAAAATTTTTTTTTAATTATGAAAATTGGGAGATAAGCACCCAATCTTATTCTTATTTGAGAACACATGTTGGTGGTAGTATTGAGTAAAGTTTTGTGTACTTGTAATATACAGAAGATTTCTATTAACACCAGTCCTAAAAACCAATGGTTTTGCATTTTGGGTGACCCTGTCCCAAGGAGTAAGAATAATATTTTTGGGACAAGAACAGTCCTTTTTTGAATATTTTTATATATAAAAGCTTTTAAGAACCTGTAAAATGAGGTATAACATGACCCATGTTTACTTTTAAACATGTTCAAAAACTAACCCTCTCCTCAAAATTTTCATTTTCATAGGGCAAGTAACAGGCTTTAAAATAATGTCCCTAAATTCTTTTTCTTGGTATCGAAAATTTAGGGTTACGGTTGGAAGCAATATTCCATTTTGAATATTTTAATAGGTAAATATAGTGGCCGAGGCATATGATACCCTATAACCAAGAAGTAAATGAACTCGACACCGACGAAAAATATAAAAGTGTTACTATCCCTTGAGCCACACTTGTTCATTTATTTAACTTGTATAACAATGCTAAGAAATGATTGAATTTTTCTTTTACAGCAGAACAAAAAATATCACATAGATCAATTTACGTATTTAGCTGTTCAAAGACTTGTAACCATGCAATGACTGAAAATTAAAATTGATAATAAGCATTTTCTAATGTTATGCGTAAACATATTTAATTTGAACTAAGAGTAGTTGTGTAGATATATTAAAGGATAATACATAATCTTCACAAAATTTAACTACTAAAAAAATAAGTAAATGTTTCCTGAATACTTTAAGTGAATATAGATTATGTGAATATTATTGAATACATATGCGAGTACTTATTCGACTGGAATTGAATATAACTAATCATCATAACGTAACTGAAATCGTGCTGGTTATTA
>JAQJVL010002890.1:0-77201 GCA_035578905.1 Stictocephala bisonia | reverse complement strand
ATTAAAAATAGGTCCATCGTTGGTCTTGCAGTTCACAGAAAAGTGGGATGGCCTTCGGTTAGTTATGCGGGAAGGAGGACGGGTCACTGATAAACAAGCATTTTATAGGGTGTTAGCATAGACTATCATTAGTTATGACTTTTTATTGAGCTAGAGGATGCTACTGAAAGTAACTAAATTTTAGAACTGCTAATAATGCTGATAAATTCTGAGGTAGTATTAAAAATTGCATTATAATTAGGAATTTTATATGGCTTTTTACTTCCTGAATCAAATTTACTATTAAATTACAGGAATAATCTATGAAGAAAGTAAAATAACCAATACTTTTATTAAGAGTAGTGTATTGTAAAAAAACTGTTATTAAAAAATTCTACTAACTGGGCATTAGTGCGATCTGTCTGACAATTAGATATTGCTTGATTTGTCAGCACAAAATTAGAAAATTTTACATTGTTCCTGTATAAGCAAAAGGCCAAACGACCAAGCTCCGTTTAAGTTCTTAGCTCGGCAGAGTTTACTTGCAACCTTGAGCGGAATCATCTCTTTGTGCTCATTAACAGTGTGCAACTATATCATATGCTGTTTGGCGAGAGTTGAAAGTAAGGCTCCGCCTGGACTATCACTGTCACAAGAGTGCCAACCAATAAAAAGAGAATGTCTACGTGGATCCTCGATTTACAATGAGACTGATTTATTGGCATTCCCAGTCGGCAGTCTGGCTCAGGCAGAAAGAACAGTTTGTCACATGTGAACGCCTGTGAATCAGCCTAGCGACTACGTCACACCATCAGTGAGTGGGTGGAGCTTCACTCTCAACTGTCACTGAATAGAATATGGGTGTCCATCCTACTAGGCATGGAAAAAAATTATAATAAAATAAAATTAAAAAACACGAGTGGTAAGCAAGAAGTGCTCACAATTTTTTGTGTGCCAAAACTAGAATTTTTTTTCAAAGAAGTTACATAGTATCATCAACAAATGAGTTAAGAAGTTTCATATGCTAGTACATATACTAAAAATGATTATCAGGCATAATTTTCATGATATATTTACTAAAGACAATATGAATTCCTTCTTAGATTAATTTACTAGGTCAGACATTTTGTCTTTTTAAGCCTTGTAATAGTGTATAACAATGGTTCTCAACTCACCGGTGGATGTAGGTCTGGTTTCTTTGTCTCATATTTACATAAATAATGATTGTCATGCACTATAAATTGTTGTGATGAATTTACATACCTTATGGGATTTGCGTTGTAAGGCAAGTTTTTCCATTTTTTCTCTTAAATCACAAACTTTTTCCATGGTTCTAGAATTTTCTTCTAAACTTTTACAAGTTTCACCCTCCAGCAAATTACTAAAAATGTTTTAGGTTTAATAGTGATAAAAAGTTAAATTAAAAATTGCAAACAAGTACAATTAAAATGCTGAAGAGGGTATATTACCTTATTTATGAATGTACTTACATAATGAAAATATTCAGAAGCTCCTTTAATAAGTACAATAATAAGAATACAAGCTTTCTGATACACAAATATTTAATGTTAATTGTATTTACAATTGTGATGATCATATGATTTTTGTCTTATACCATATTTTGCGAAATGAACAAAACATCTTTTATGAGATGGACAAATGTTAGTCCAAAAACTGCATGAGATTTTCTTATTATTTCTTCTCACCAAACCCCAGTGTCATAGAGATCTGCTTGCTTTTTTTTATAAGTATAAGGAGACGGAGCTTGGCTCAGTTGAATTTTGCAAACTGAAGAGGTAACATCCATATCTCCCAGAAGATCCTGAGGATCGTTTCTTTTGCTCTACCTTGTAGGTTATTAATAAAGTTCGTTTCGGTGGTCTTCCGTGTTTACCTTTGAGGAACTTGGCCTGCAGCCTTGTGGGAGAGCTCGGCCTACGGCCTCTCCAAGACGCTCTGCTACAGGCCCCATTGTAGATCTCAGCTACGGCCTTGTGGGGGAAAGCTCGGCCTATGACCTCATCAAGGCACTCTGCTAAAGTCCCATTTGTGGATCTCGGCATATGCCTCATGGGGAAGATACAAAGGCATTGCCAGGATTTTCAAGGAGTATGACCATGAATTTGGGCCAGTGGAGCCCATAAACATAGTCTTATCTAAAATCTGATCTGATGGCATATTAAAAATTAAGAGAAGAATACCTTTAATTTGATACCCCTCTTGAGTGTATTAGTTTAACATTATCCAATTTTGGGTTATAGAGCATATTTTTATTTAGGGGGGGGGGGGGCAGAGCCCTTAAATGTTGTCTCTTCCAAAGTATAATGGTATAATGTGATTTAAGAGATAAATACCTATAGTTTGATACCCCACTTTCTGCTAGTCGATAATGTATCAATACTGATTTTTCTGCTAGAAGTCGATAACACGGGAGGTCTAGGAGCCTCTAGGGCAGAAATCAGAATTTTCCCAGGGTTGAGACCAGTGCCAATCGTTTTTTCGAGTTTGGAAGCCCCAAAAATATTAAAAATCCTTGGAGCAAAAAAAAATATTGTCTGGACATGCTGATGCATAGCTTTTTCCTTTGTCAGTTTTACATGGGCTAATTAAACAGAATCTAGATTAGTGGCCAATGTCAAAAATATCCCTTGATATTTGATTAACTTTTAGACATAACTCTTATATTTAGATACACAAATATGATTTAAACTATTGTTTAATGTTAACACGTTAACCCAATTTTCTGTTATGATATGGTTATTTTGTATAAGGTCACCTAGACGATTTCTCCGTCACTTCACCGACTATATTTATTGCTACTTTTGCAAGAGTGCTTGAATTTAATTTTCCCAACATCTAGTTTTTTTGGGTAAAATCTCATTAATTTTCGTGTCTTTTCATCTTCTACAGTGACATCATTCATATTATTTTGTAATGGGTTAATTTTGATTCCAGTCACAAAATCACTTAATAAACATGATTATTAATTAAATATTTAACTATAATGCTTCTCAAAATTAATTAATCATCATTTACTGGCTATTACTCATCACACAGGGTGTCTGTATTTCCAAAATACTTTCAAACCTCTGATAAAATAAAATGGACACAAAATATAAGACACTCTGTAACCAGTTATTTAATGCACATAATATAGTTATGTAAAAATAAAACAATTCAATAAAGTCAGTGGTTAGTATATTGATTGACAAGCAGATCTAACTTAAAACATCAAAACCAAGATAGTACTGATTGACATAAAACATCCATTTAAGACTGAATTGACTTAAAAATTTAACTTGCAACTAAAAATTTGTTTGTTTTGTTCATTATTATTAATTTCTAAGACGCCGATCGTAGAGTTATGGGCGAATATGAGGGGTGAATGAGTGTGATGAGTGTAGATGAACGAGTGTAGTCATTGTTACTATCTGAGTTCAACTTGGCTCAGAAAGGACTATTTATTAATAGCCCAATAGCCAGAGTAACTATAGGACCTACAGCTTTACACAGAATCCGAACCACGTAGTGTTGGTCTGATTTTCAGCTAACTGACGAGTCTGACACTCAGTTCCCTTCCCTACACAACATCTGAACTTTGACTACCATACAACATGGACACCCCAGACTTCTCTAGTAGTGTCCACATTGATGGCAACCATTGAGCGGATGCTGTGTCAGTATTAAGAGGACCGAGCATGAAACCTATCTCCTAAACACTTTGTCCCCAGGTTAGCTGGATTACAGCACTGTGCCACTAATGCTAACTGTTATTAAATTGTGTTAAGGAAAGTTGCAGCACTAAAAATACAGCTTGGATCTTCAAATGAGTTTTCAAGACACTGTGAACAATTCTTTTAGGTTGCATGTATGCAGCTTCTTACAACTGTAAAAATAGGATGAAACTTTTTATATTTCTTTAGAAATGTTCAGAATGCCTTTAGATAACAAAAATAATCATGGCAATAATTTAAACATGTTGGGCATATAATAAACCACATTATTTTTTTTACTCTGCATCTTTGGCCAAAGCCATATTATATTGAGTATTTATTTAATGTGCTTTTACACTAAATTCATGTTCAGTTGAACAAATTAAAGGTATTATTGCTCTTAGATCTATGGTTAACAAGTTAATAGTTTAAAGTTGTTGTTAGTACTGGTGAGTTAGTTATTTAAGATTTATATACATATATAAGCCTTTCACTAAAAACATTCCTCACGAAGCCCTTGCAACACAAACGACCACCAGGAGACAAGAAACACTAGTAAAGCTATTTGTAGCTTTAGCATCTAGCTTACATAGCTAATATTTCATGAGATTTTAGATGTCTTTGTCCTTTTTCTAAGACCAGTGGACAAGTGTAGGTTTAGGTTTATAACATTCCATGGATAATAAAAACTAAAAATAAACTAAATAACATAAAAGACAGTAAGAAATATTATTTAATATCAATTATATTAAATTTTTCAGTTCTCTTTCGTTGAAGAGCTAGTATATTGGCAGTGAAATTTTCAACTCTGAAGCTGTTAAGTACAGCAAAAAGTGTTAGAGAATGTGCTGAGTAGCAAGAGGTAGTACGGGTCAGCTGCAGACTTGGCTACGACTTTAGTAGCTAGCTTGTCAATCTCAGATCATTGCCAAGTGTGCTTTGCAAGCCATTATATACCAGCCACAAATAATTACTTCGATTTTTTTTTAAGTTTCAAGATGTAAGGGTTTCCCAGATATATGTCTAACAACACTTTGATTGACATAACAAATCTCTCTGTTCCTGAGGTGACAATATCACAGTATATACAGCTCATCAGTAATATTATTTGATTTTGTTTATTTTTATTGTTAACTTTAGCATAATGATTGACTTATTTTTAGTTTTACAAATGGTTTACTGGTTATTTTTAAAGAAAGGACACAGTATAAATATTGTTTTGAATGATTAAAAATGTTACAAAAAAAAAAAAAAATAGAAAAAATCTCCGAGTTTATATGCTATTACCTGCAGTTGCAGAGATATAAAAAATGTAATAAGATGTTTCACTCCAATAAATTGATATCTAATTAAAACTAAAGCCTCTGACATTAGTATCCTTAATGTTTAATTTATATACAAATTGATAACTTTTATTGCAATTAGTTAGTTTATTGCAATAACTCAATCAGCAATTCACAAGATAACACATATTGTAGAGTTTTGATAGCTAAAATTTATATGGCACAAGAAAAAAACTAATAGGTTCAAATTTTTAGAGTTATAGCAACATTTTACAATAGTATAAAAAAATTTTATACTTTGTAAAAAATGTAACGAAAAAACTTGTTGTATGAATTATGACCAAAAATCACGTTATGTCATGTATTTACCACTTAATCTCTAAACAAATTCAGTAAAATTAATGAACATCAACTTTTTTAAAAATGTCACACAAACATTTTTCTAAAACATATATAATTCATTATTTAAGTCTTCATTCAGCTGTCGACTACTTTTCGCCGACTTTGCATTGAGTGATTGAATTGTTTACTTTAGAGTACTATGTCACTTAACCACAATGAATTATACATCTATAGAATCGTGAATAGTCGAGAATCAAATGGTGTATTTGGTTTGTTGCTAAAACGATGGGAAAAAATGAAATGGAAAAACAGTAAGCAATGTTTCTGCACAGATCAATCGGACTACTTTCCAGCCTAATTTGTGCATGTTAGTCTCAAAACTTAAGTATTAGTCGTATTTCTTAGTTGTAATATAATTACAAAGTTATAAAATCATTTAAAAACATGTGTTTAGTGATTTGTTATATGTATAGTGCTGTTTTATAGTGATAAAATATAGTGTAATGTAGTTTAATGCTTGCCGAATAAAACTATTGTGCACTAATTACAAAAAATGGTTATCATTTGTAATTAGTGTTATTTAAACCATTTCACATCTAAATTTACTTAGTGAAGTATCTTTTTTTGTAATTTTAGTATTTAATATCTAGAGTTAAAATGAAATGTTTTAGATCAGGAACCACGTTGTCTTTAGGTAAGTGTACCGTATGTGGTTTTAGTTATATAAACTATTTATTTTCTAGATATTATTTAGGACTTATATATTTCCTGAAACTAGATAACATTTCAAGATTTCTTGTTAGTTTGCGATTGTAAATGTACAAATATCACATAATATCCTAGGCACCGCCCTTTTTTTTTAAATTAAGTTTTCTAAATATAAGTTGTTACAAAAAAGAAAATACATATATATACATAAATATATTTTAGGTCGATATGTAGAACAAAATGACACCAAAAATAAAAAGGTTAATGACATTTAAATATTTTTTCATGCATTTCAGTAAATAAGAAGTCTCTAAATTGGCTAATAACCTCCGGCGTTTTTAAAAATTTTTAAGGGCGAATCTAGGATTAAGCTTGTTTCAAACTGTCAAGTTATTAATTAACAAAGTAATTGATTGTTGTATAATGATGATACATTTGTAATAATGATACTGTCAGTGCAGGGTTAAATTAATATTATGATTTAACCCTTGAAACCAACAAAAACTTATTTACTCACTCAAAAGATGCACTGTCATTCCCTCTTGACCAAGATTCCCTTGGTTCTGGACCATCAAAGTCTTCCAATACATGAAGCAAATTTAACTGATCACCAACTCTGAGTACAAGGACTGCCATCTTACAATTTGGAGAAGATTCATCTGCTGCATCGTCTCTTCTGAAAAAATACAAATTTGTATGAATTAACATTTAAGAACAAACACTAAGAGTATAACGTTTGGTTTTTATAGAATAAAATTCAATAAGAATCAAAATTTTAACTGAAGATGTACATATTCAACTTTAAAAGTAATATACATCAGTGCTTACAAGAACAATCAGATAAAACATTTTACTCAAGAGATCTGTTTACTAAATTTTCCTGCAACTATTATAATCCATAGTGCTGATAAAACTCGTCTTCCTGCTATTTTGTACATTCTGTCCTCTGAGCTTGTCATACCTGCATTACGGATTACTTTCATTTGAAGCTTAGAACACAGTAATTCAGGGATTATGATAAGAGATTGTTATATTTTTCCAAGGATGGAGTTGTTAATGCCTATCTGACATTAAAAACACGAACTCAGCTGCTTAGCTATCAATCATAGTTATTGATCATAACTTCTAATTCAATCTATTCTTGATCAATGCAGCACACTGTCTAAGGTCTGTTTTTACAAATATCTTTAAACTTTCAGAATTTTTATGTTTTAACCCCTTTGTTGCCAATAAATATTTATTATATAATAACTTATTAGTATCATGAGACATATGGCACCCATTAAAAAAAATCACGGTTGGGGGGAAGAGGGTATTTGGGAATTTCAGGGCCTGTTACACCTAGTATTCAAACTGTTATCAATAAATTTAAATTAACAAGGGCTATTTGCAATACAACTAATATAAATAAAAATGTATTTTGTGTGCCATTGATATAACATTTTGATTACATTTTAACCTTTTGAACTCCATTAATTTTGTCACACGGTGCCCTGCCAGATCCATTTAATTTTTTTCAATTTTGCATATGTTTCTTATATATAGTTACAATGACCTATTATGTAAACAGGTACTAAGTGTTAAATAACACATTATTCAGTATAATCTGGTTAACATTTTTATGTAATTTATTTGTAATTTTTGTACATTTTACTTAGATATAAATATAAACAATTTAAAAAATTTCTTATATTTTAATTAACACATTCAATGCTGAAAAAGAACATAACTTCGCACCCCCCGGCTGAGTACGAAACACTATCACATAGTACAGGCAACCCTCACACAAATATAGTGGTATCCGAAAACAAAATGCACCAAAACGTACACCAAGACTTCCAAAAGAAGTGACGAGCAAAACAACGTTTCCGGGCAATGGCTAGCTTCACCCAGAATAAATACATTTCAATGGTGGGTGGTTCATTGTTCCATGTGCACCGCCAGGTGCACCATAGTAGTACTAAATTGATCAATGTAGCCCGCACGGGACATATTAAGTTTTAGCATAATTTTTTTTAACATGGCATGAACATCATTAAAATGAGCATTTAATTCTAGACAGAAAAACACTTCTTTGTTTGGTTTCTTAAACATATTATAATTTACATATGCTACTTTATAAAACATTACAAGGCATTTTGACTTACCAAAATATAATTTTGTAGAATACTAAAGTTTCATGTTATGTATATCACAACTTTTTAACTACTGCAGTTCTGTTTTGTAGTCACACTTCACGCATATGCAAATAGTACCGATACTTGTAACAGTATTTTGTTCAAACACAAATGAATATATAAAACCTTAAACATTCGTCAAACATAGCTCAATGTTCCAGTGTACAGTAGAATGGCCATTTTGTATAATATTTAATATGTCATTTCCAAAGAAAGTTTTTAAAATTAAGTTAAGAGAAAAGAGCTGGATAAATGATGAGCTTAAAGAGGAAAAGATGAATATTATAGGTTTGTGTAAACTTTCAAGAATTTTTAAAAATAGTAAATTATTAGAAGAAATTAAATACAGACAAAAAGCTTATAAGAGGAAAATAATAGATGCAAAAAAACACTTTGTTAATAATAAAATTCAAAATTCCAAAAATGTTCCGCAAACTACGTGGAATATAATTAACACAGAAATTGGCTGTAAAAGAATTAATGTAGATAAAAACATTATAATAAAAGATGGTAGTATTGCACTTACAAATCCCAAACTCATATCAAACATATTTAATGATTATTTTATAAGTATAGCAAATTCTTGTACAAATACGTTTCCTATTGACCATAACAAACTAAATAATAGAGAAGATAGCTCAGTTTTAACTATTAAAAATATTTTCCACTTACAGCCAACAAACACAAAAGAAATTGAGCAAATTATAAATTCTTTCGAAAATAAAAATTCCAGTAGTTATGATGGGGTACCTATGACAGTAATAAAACATTCATATAAACAGCTAAGTCATATTTTGGTTCACCTAATAAACTCTTCTTTTTCATCTGGAATTTTCCCCAACCATTAAAAATTGCCAAAGTTTTACCAATTTATAAAAAAGGTGATTCCACACAAGTAAGTAACTATCGGCCCATCTCACTTCTTCCAGTAATTTCAAAAATTTTTGAAAAAGTAGTAAATACCAGACTTGTCTCATTCCTTGAATCTAATAAAGTTCTAGAAAATGAACAACATGGATTTCGGAATGGAAAATCAACAATAACTGCAGCAGCCGATTTTGTCAATTCAATAATAAATTCAATAGATGAAGGTAAAACTGTCATTGGTATTTTCATGGATCTGTCAAAGGCTTTTGACAGTGTCTGTCATTCCACTCTCCTATCTATCTTGCAAAGCTTGGGCATTGGAGGCACTTCATTGGCTTGGTTCAGATCATATTTGCAGAATAGACAACAATATGTTGAAATTGTTTTCAAAAATTCTAAAAACCATTACAAGAAGTAGGTCCACATTAAAACCAGTGAAGTATGGAGTACCACAAGGATCAATTCTTGGTCCCTTACTATTTATATGTAATCTAAACGGTCTGAACAACAAATTAAGTTTTTCCCCCTTAACATCTGTATGTCTATATGCAGATGATTTAACCCTAAAAATATCTGGTAATTCACAAGAAGATGTTGATATAAAGTCACTTGTCGAATTGGCAAATATTCAGCAACATCTTAATGACCGTAATTTGATTCTTAATCCAGAGAAAACTAAATATGTACACTTTAAAACCAGGCAGACTAGAAGTGACTTTAATCCTCAAATTACCATAAATGATATAGAAATAGAAAAAAAGAGGAAATGAAATTCTTAGGATTACTCATTGATAGTTCATTGAGTTGGAATGGCCATATTAATTATATTCTAGGTAAAATAAACTCTGGATTATATGCATTAAGAAAAATGTCAGTAATATGTAGCATTTCAGTTTTAAAACAGATATATTTTTCTCATATAACCTATGGAATTTGTGTTTATGGTGCAACAAAGAAAGAAAATTTAGATAGGATTTTAAAAACTCAAAAAAAAGCAATTAGGATTATGCTTAACTTAAAGTCAGATGCATCTGTAAAAAATTTGTTTAAAGAACTAAACATATTAACAGTATATGGTCAATATATTTATGAAACAATAATGTATGTTAAAAAGAATCAACAACTCAATTTAAGACATTCAAATCTGACACATAACTATAACACAAGAAAAAAAAATGAAACTATATTTTTTCAACATAGATTACAGTTTTTTAAAAAGAATATATATTTTAACGGTCTCAGATTTTTTAACAAAATTCCTCATAATATAAGAACTTTTGAATCTCACAACAAATTTTCTCAAGTGCTAAAACAGTTTTTAATTGATTTGACACTGTATGCAATTGATGAGTTAGAAGATTGCAATTAAAACAATGTATTCTAATGTAGGTCCTTATATTTAGTTTCTTGTAAATGACACTATTCAATGTACTCTGTATGTACTTTTTATGAATAAAGATATTTTGATTTTGATTTAATTCACATTAAATAACCACAATAAAGCTTCATAATAAGGTAACTCAGTGTGGTAAAAACATCAAATAAACAGGTGGTTTTCAAAGGAGCATGGGCCATTAAATTCTAATAGCTGACAAAACTTCAGCCGACATAATATCAAACAGCAACAAGTAAAGTATTACATCACATTTAATTTTATAAATTTTCAAAATATACAGAAGTTAACTCGTTTATGCTGTGTACAAGCACCAGGATGTTATTAGCGCATACCTAAAATACGCATACATACAAACAATCATTCACTTTTAAAGGAATACATTAATAAAACAGAAATTGAACATTTAATATGTAAACATTACAGTCAACTGTTTACTGGCGATCTTTAAACCAAAGTGTACTTAGGAAACAACATACCGATTGATCTTGATAAGACTTCTCAAGGTCGATCTACTGAATGGTATAGTTTGATGTACCAAACTGATTGGTCCACCCCTCATGGACAGAACTAGTTTGACTGTAGCTTGATCGTGTAATGCAACAGAAGGGTCTGTCACACATGACGAGTCTTTTAGCTCTTTCAAGTTGTACAAGAGATGCTGGTGAGCGATTGGAATACCTAGGAAAGACAGTTAATAAATCATTTTTAGTTTGGATGTTCACCTAAAATTCTATAATTTTATGTTTATAAAAAATAATAATTTGTTTAATTAATTTATCATAGTTTGGCAATTAACATTTCTGCATTAGCATAATGATTTGATCATAGCGCATTGTACGAGGCAAACTTATTTATTTATTAGACCCGATATTTATTATTTATTATTTTTGACTATTCACCTGTTTTTTTCTGCTTTTGCTGTATTGTAAACGTTATGTGAATAAAAAACTGACTATTGAATATTTAATGTACTTAAATTAACCTCTTCCAAGACAGTGGCACCCTTGTGGACATTAACATCTATTATAAATTAAACAATTTTTTAGGGCCTTATATGTGCTCTATGGCACATTTGATGCCATTAAATGTGTTGAGATAGTCAATATGCTTCTAGCTTGTATTTTTTGTTTTTCTAATAGCTTAAA
Organism: Stictocephala bisonia; assembly: GCA_035578905.1. Lineage (NCBI taxonomy): Eukaryota > Metazoa > Arthropoda > Insecta > Hemiptera > Membracidae > Stictocephala > Stictocephala bisonia. The sequence continues at coordinate 65,591 of JAQJVL010002890.1, read as the reverse complement.
CAGTTTGTAATAGACTTTTTTCTAGAGCCAACTGGTTTAATTCCCAGCCTTAAACAAAAAATTTGCCTGGAAGAGGTTAAAACAAAAATTTTATATTTTTTTTTTCGGTAAAGGAAAATGTTCAATGTCTAAATAGATTAACCTACTTTGGTAGAATTAAGAACAAAACATATTGGAAGTTATTGGGCAATCTTTGGTTCCAGTTTCCCTTTATTTGTTTTGCCAGCCTGTCGGGCCCCAAACATCCCTTTGCGGTCCTAGTTTTGAGGCTGCTGAATGGCATGGCATACATCCAACCCTTCAAAGACAATATGACAACTCAGTAATTATCTTTGAGACTGCTGTCTCTGATTTTGGGCCAAGCGCTGTTACTACCTCCCGAGCTGCTATCTACACTGTGGGTTAAAAAGTTTCTGTTCTTCCTTTTACCTTTTTCTAATTTAATTTTTTTATTTTTAAATAAAACAGTACAAAAAAGTGATGATAAAAAATGAAAAAAATTCTTTTTGGGTGGCTAATTTGGCATTCTAAAATTTTAAATCATTAAAAACCCCTCCGACATTTAACTCCAAACTGCCTCGATGTGTACCCCGCAACTGGGGGAAGCGTCTCCCCATCGATTCAATTTATTTGTAAACCCACCTTTAGCGACCATAGAAACTTATTTTGGGTTGGGGAATTTTCATATTGTTTTAAAGTTTTGTGCTCTACTTATGGGGATTGTTTTAAAAGTGTTTAGCTGTGATATCGACAGTATTATTGCATTTTACTGATTTTGTAAGACCATTTGTTTTGGCCGAACCTTTCAGAATTATTAAAACTATCGTAGTTTTAACATCCACAATTATTGTTAGCAGGAATTTATGTGTTTAGATTGTTAAAACACCAAACAAAGTGTTCTACGGCAATAAATTTTACAAATCAAGAAATGTTCTAAGCAGCAAAAGCGGGTTTAAATTAATACTAACTATACGTGAAGGTTACGTCGCGACAATTTAAACGGGACAGGGTTAAGAAACCGTGTAATATATTTTATTAAATTGTTGAGAATATATATATATATTCTCAACAATTCTCTATATTCTCTATATTCTCAACAACTTAATAAAATATATTACACGGTTTCTTAACCCTAAGATACAAACCAACCTTAAAAAAAAAAATAAAATTTTTTTAATGTAACCATTTTTTTCAATAAATATCATTTTTTCAAAATTTTGAGTTAAAATTTGTACAACTTCATTGCTTGAAGGGACTATAAATGAGGAAATTATTTTAATTTTGTACAATTTGCAACGGGCAGGCGGGGACAATGATGAAGAAGAGGGTAAGGAACACTTTTTTGATTTTTGAAAGAGGCAAGCTCTTTTTTACTACTAGCAACATTTGCAATGAACAAAAACTTAATTTTCCTTTAAGCGCAACTGGATAGTGGATAAAACCTAAGTTAATGTTTAATTTAAATTTTCATTCAATGATAATTAAGGCACAAAAATAAGTACTTTTATTATTTCCCAAGTTTTTCCCTTCTAATAACACGCAAGACATTTTTTTTTAAACCTTTAACTCTTTTATTTTTCATTTAATTGATCCACTCTATCTTGCGGAACACTTTTATCTCAAAGGGTTTTTTTCCTGTAAGTTTTTTCAAAAAACAAAGTAAAGAGTTCTTGATCTTTAATGTTCCCATTTTTCTTATAGGCTTCGGAAAATAGTTACAATTAAATTATTTTATAAATTTTAATTAAAAAAAAATTTTTCTGTTCATCTTCTATTATTATTAATAATTTTTTTTAAATTTGCATCACCATAATATTCGTCATTTTGTACTTTTATTGTAAATATATTTGTGTTGTGTGACTTTACTTTACTGTATTAATAATTGTACAAAGTGACACATTTTTTCTTATTGTTACGATACAAATAAACAATATTAATTAAATTTGTACTTGGACAAAAACAAAACCTTTTTTTAGGAATGCCAGAAAATTTGGTACGCTAAAATTCAGTAATACATTTCATTTTTAATCACTTGAATCACAGAATTTTAACTGGTTTTCACTGTATATCAAATTTACACCGTATTACTCAAAACCTGTACATGTAGTGCTTTGATATTTTAATATGTGGTTGATAAGAATGTTTTCTATAAGTTTTATTCATTTTAGAATTTTATATTTTAAAGAAAAAAAGTTTTTCTTGGCTTCTAGAAGTCGTAAAATTACAACTATTAGAATTTGTAATAAAATTGTGAAATTCATATGTCATGACGCATAATTAAATACAGAAGCAATGGTATGATTGGAGTTTTCATAGGTCTCTTGGTTTCGTAGAAAACAACCTTCAAACTCGGGTGCACATAATTTTTGCCCAATATGTCATTGTTTGGCTTTTTATAGATATGGCCTTTTAAATTCTTCTCACACCAATAAAAAAAGAATCAATTGAACATTGAAATGATTTATTTAAAAAAAAAAAAAGGCTTTGGAAATACCCCGGCCCATTTTTCATCACAAACCCTAACAAGATTTAACCTATCCTTTACAAAAAAATTGAATAAAATTTGGGTGCCTGGCATTCAAGACCCTTTATATATTATATAAATATAATATATATATAAATAAACAAAAGGGGGAAGGAAAATGGTTTTAAAAATTTAAGGGTTAAAATACATGCTTAGGGCTACTTAAGAACGCAAAAAATTTTTTAGTTTTACATGCCAAATGGTTATGTGGTATGCTCAAATTAAAGTTTTTTTTTTTTAAACTGGGCCTAACCATAAAAAAAATTTATTATTACCAAAGATTATATTTTTTAAATTTTAACACCATTTTTTTAAAACTACATTAAATTTTTAACAAGAATAAGACCCAGTAAGATGTGTAAAATAAAAGGGTTGGTATTTAAAATTATGCGTTAAAGTAAAAAAATCAATTTTTGTAAAATTTTTAACAATGTTTTACGCGTAGTTAAAAAATTTTGGGGAACGGATATAATGGCAAGCTATACAGAAAACTGCACAATTAATGTTCGTTCCAGGGAAAACTTTTTTTTTATTTTCGTACAAAGTTCCATTTTTTTTTTATTATTTTTAATAGAAAAAACAGAGTGGTTTTAAAAAAATTGTAAACAAAACTTTCTAGCCAGCAACTAAACTGGACATTTAAATAACGTTATGTATTAAAAAAAACAGTAAATCCCGGGGCGAATGGGTTTAAACACAAATTTTTTAGACCCCGGGATACACCCCAACCTTTGCAATAGTATTGTCTGTTGTCCTAAAGACTGGGAAATTCCACTACCTGCTTATTTTAACAAAAATTAGTTTTTTTAAAGCAACCTATCAAAAATGGAATGTTTTTCGTTACTCTTTAAAAACCGGGGCGTGTATAAGCTATTTAGTTCTGTAGCATCATGGATTCACACAAGAAATTGCAGAAATGCACTTTTTCGATGGATTTTTTTTAAAAGCAATGCACTTGCTGCGCAAAGAGAGTACAGTTTTTTGACCCAGATCGAAAAGCTCCCACCCACAGGTGTTCACTATACTTTACCCAAAGGTTATTGGGAAAAATGGAAAAGTTCAAAGAAAGTCCTTTTGATTTGGTCCAGTTTTTAATTTTGAGTAGGTGTTAAGAATTGATTTTTAAATACCTTTCAAGAAAAACCCAAAGATAGTAGGGGAATTGCGGGCCAAATAAATGTTTTTACAGTGGAAAATGTTGGATATCTTCAAGAAACAAGTTTCACCGAACCACTTCCACCTGAAAAGCACTTGAAGCTCAAGACTTCGCTCCTCGTGTTCAGTTTTGTAAAGGTTGCCAAAAGCGAAATTTAGCTATCATTTCTTTAAAAAAGACCTTTGGACAGATGAGGCCATATTTTTTAAAACAAGGAATTTTAATAACATAATATGCACATGGGGGGAAAATAACACAAGAGCAACCAAAGAACGATATTTTTTAAAGAGATTTCACATTATGGTAGGGTTTTGGGTAGTAGGGAAACCTAATTTGGCCCAAAATTTTTTTCGAGGGAAACCTTAATGGGGAACGCTTTTTGGACTTGGAAAAAAAAGAATAAATTAACTCAGGTGTGAAAGTGGGGAGTGATTCATAGTGCGAGATAATATATTTTAAACCCACCCACTCATCCATACACTCAGTGTATTGACCCAAACCCCCCATCTGTACACGTACAGTGAGATTTACCCCCCCCTACCAATATAAGACAATTGTATTGACCCAACCCACCCACTCATAAATGTACAGTGAATTGACCCACCCCCCCCCCCCATCACGACAGTGGATTAACCCACCCACCCACCCCCCAAAACCGACATGGGATTGATCCACTGACCTGTATGGGTGGCGGGTGGGGAAAAACCAGGTACGTGTATGGGGGGGCGGGTGGGGTTAATTGCCACTGTACGTATGGGTGGGCGGGTAGACAAACACGAAACTAAACTGTGTAGAACCGACCATTAAGCCTCTGTGTAATTGTGAGAAATTTTTTTTGAAAGTATCTAGTACCCTTTGCTCTAACCACTCAACCCCGAAAAAAGAGACAGTCTCATTTTTCCCTCAAAATGGAGCATTTCACCGCAGAAGGCGTCACTGGTTGAGCTCTATTATCCACATGGGGTTGGACGGGGGGGGGACCGTACCGTGGCCAGCTAGATCGCCCGGGCTTTTGTCCTTTGGGTTTCGTGATGGGATGGATGAAACAAAAAGTCATTTTGCACCTATCAACACAGAACAAGACCTAGGGGGAGAATAACCGGGTGCTGAAGTAGTGCAAACCCAAAAGTCCCTACAAAAGTGACAGTTTCAACAATGCCAAGAGAGCACGGGGCCCGCATCATAAATGGAGGAAGGCAGTTTGAACAAAATTTTGTAAATCTTATTCTTTTAAGTTGAAACCTTTTTTCCAATTATTTTTACGAATGAATTTGTATGTTTTTAATATTATTTTTTAAATCAAAGTATTATAACTTTATTTTAATAAATAGTCAAAGCTTCAATTTTCTGCAAACTGTGTTTTTTTAAATTTATTTCACCTAACCTTGCGAGACAAACAAAAATAATTAAAATCACAAATTAACCATTGAATAAACATTTAAAATTTCGCAGTTTTTTTGTATGGGTTTGACACATTATGTCCGTTTCCATAATTTATAACCACGCGAAAACTTTGTTTTAAAATTTTTCAAAAAATTGATTTTTTTACTTTAACGCATAATTTAAATACCAAACCCTTTAAATTTTCGCATCTTACTACTCATTATTCTTGTTGAAAATTTAATGTAGATTTTTAAAAATGGGGTACAGTTTAAAAAAAACGATTTTTTATATAATAAAATCTTTTTTTTTGGTTAGGCCACGATTTAAAAATAATCTTAATTTTAACATACCACCTAACCATTTTGGCAATAAAAAGAAATTTCGTTTTTAAGTAGCCCCAAGCATGTAGTTTAAGCCCCTTAAATTTTTTAAACACCACGTACCATTCACCCTGGTGTGTATATAAATATATATTAAATATATATATATATGTATACATATACAAAAGATTATCTTTTAAGGTTAGTATTTGCTCGTCTGACATTTAAAATAGTCCTAGGGGCATTGAAAATTTCAATTTAAAAGTGTTTCTCCCAATTGTTTTATGTTTTTGTTTGTTTTGAATCATAATCTAAATATGTAAAAAATTGATATTTTGGAGATGTTCTCAACTAGATAAATACTAGTTTCTTTTCTTCAAGAAATAACAACGTAAATAAACAAATATTATTGTTGATAAGTTGTAAGCTTAACCAAGTTCTTTAGCCATTCATCTTGCTCATTCTTATCACGTTTACTATTCATTGTCTCAGTTAATCATTTTCTGTATATTTGCTATTTAATATTACCTTAGTTATTAGTTAATTTGAAACGTTTAAATTGTTGTAAATTGGTTACTACTGTGGGAATAAATAGACTGTATGCAGCTTATGAATATCCTTTTAGTTTGTCACACTAGTTTTACTTTTTTAAATTTATTAATCCTTTTGAGACCAACTTCTAATAAATTGTTGTAATAGTAGTGAAGACGGAGAGCCTTTGATATTTAACAATAATTTTAAATTTTATCTATAGAATATTTTAAAACAATTTTTTTCCAAAATATTGTATAGTTTTTTTTAACCAAGAAACAAAAATAAATATTTTAGAGAATTTGCTAAATGAATTCGTATATCTGTAATTCATATTTTTTCCGCATCACTACTACCCCTGTTTATGCCCGATATAAGTCTGTTTACATTGTGAACTATGCCTTTACATTGTGGTGTATTTTAAATTAAAACCCAGTCGTAGTAGTTGGTTTATATTGTTTTTATGTCCTTATATACTTAGAACAAAACTTGTTTATTTTCTGCATGTTTAGCATGACAATATTAACATTGCTTCGAAATTACGGCTTTTAGGGTTTGGCTTGAATTGTGAATAAATGTCAATTGTTCTTAGCTGCACATTTTCTCTTGGATAGAACTTATTCTAGTTTACAAATACTTCCCACAACAAAATATGAGTTTAACAATTCATTATTTTTTTATACTGATAAACTGAAAAACTATTTAATATTCTATCAAATAAAAAAAAAAAAAAATATGGTATATGGTTTTTAAAAAAAAGGGCCAAATTTCCCAAAGGGCCTTCAAAACCTTTAATTTGGCATGGTCTTTCTGGGTAGTCTGATGTCACAAAATTTTTTTTGGGCCCTATCAACGGTTAAACTAGAGAATACAAAAAAAATGCAAAATTTTTTATAATTCCACAGCTATCAATAAAACAATGGCCTAATTAAAAAAAAAAGCTAATTATGCATTTTCTTGACACCTCTAAAAAAAAATTTCTTATTGAAAAAAAAGGGGGGAAAATATAGTTTTTTAAAATTTTGAGGAGGGTGATTTTATCCGGGAAAATGAATTTTTACGAAAAATAAAAAACTATTTTTAATCTGATAGGCCTAGTGAAAAAAACAAATTTTTAAAAAACCCTTAGGGTTTTTTTCATTCATTTTTTTTTTGTTTCACAATTTTTAATGCTAAAAATGAAAAATAAATAGTTTTTTTTTAAAATTTTTTTTTGCCCCCCAAAAAAACACTTATTTCTGACCTAACCAAACACAACCTAAATTTCCTCCTTCACTTGGGCAAAAAAAAATTTCGCCAAAAACGGGGGGGCCTAGCCTCCGTGACGCCAGGGGAAATAGGTGAATTTTGGTTTTGTAGTTAGTATTGGTTTTTAATAATAATCACTTTATTCGCTAATCGCAATTTGCCACAAAAATTTGTTTTTTCCTTTTACCTCGAAAATAATTGTTTTAAAATAGCCTAGTTTTTTTAAATTTTTTATTCAGCCAAAAAAAAAAAAAAAAAAAAAAAAATGATTAAAAAAATATGGGTTTAAAAAACATTAAAATTAAAAAGAAATAGTAAAAATACTAAAAGTTGTGACATTCTTGATTTAGAATTTTTCATAAATTTGCTATTTCCACGGAATAAAAAGCATATTTTTGTGAAAATACATTCAATTCTACCCCATTTCAGTCAAAATTTTAAAATTTTAGTGGAAAAACACTGCATAATACCAAAACAAATAACAAAAAAGGTTTCTAATAATATCGATTTAAAAAGTTTAAACTTTATTTATTTATCTATTCATAAAAAAAGATGGGCCCAAAAATGGGGGGAATATGGATTTTGAATGAGTGTGATCAATGTTGATAAATTGCCCTCAAAACAAACAAAAAGAAAAATAAAACATAGCAACTTAAGGAACAAAAAAAAAGTAATTAAAATCAAAAAGAGTAAAGTCCTAAAACGCAAGGAAATAATTTTGGTTTTGAAACACGTTAAAAATACAGATGTGCACATGAGACAAAAGCTCCCCCCCATTACTATTCAACCAGTTTAAATATTTTCTGAATAAAAGGGTAAAAAACATAACCCTCACCTTTTAGAATTAATTGTCGTGCTTTTAAAATAAAAATAAAAAAATTACTCCAAATTAGCATATTTTGGGGTTTTTGGGGGTCGCTGTAGAGATTTAATTTAGTCTGGTGGGAGAGGATCAAAAAGGCTAATTTTAATTAGCTTTAAAAATTAATAAAATGTTTTGAGACCTCACAGGACTCTTAAACAAACATTATTAATTCTTTTTTTAATTTTAACCAACTCTCATATTACCTATATATAATTTAACCTTTTTCAGTTACCATTATCCTAGGCCTACAAATTTTAAATTTGTGTATAGGTCTGTCAAAATTGTACTTCCTTTTTTTAAAAAAAAGTATAGCTAGGGTAGTCAGAGTTTAGTTCAAACCAACTTTAAAGAATTGAAAACCATAAACTTTTTAAAATAAAAAGAAACCACACGGCATAGACAAACTATCGCCCCGCCTTTAAAAAACAAATTTTTTCCATAAAAATGATAACCCTAAAAAATTGCTTTTCTCAGCAGACAAGGTGGTATGAGTGGGATAAAAAAAAACTCTTATTGACAACTAAATTCAAGGGGGCCGATCCCCGACTGCCAAACCACGCTGGAAAGTCGACAAAACCCATAATCGACTACAAAAATTTTCACACGGGGTTAAAAATGTTGTTTTATTTATTTTTAACTGTATGAATAATTTATTTCATTACTGTGATTTTTTTTTACGATAATTTTTTTAAACAACAATAATAATGTTTATTACAAAGCTTTTGATTATTAATTTATTATGGTAAGTTTTTTGCCGTTTAAGATTATTTTGCGTAACCGACGAGTTTGAGGGATGGTAAGCTTTGGACTTTGGAGCTGCGGTCGGACAGTGTGAAATGTTTTGAATGCATGCTTTTTACGGGTTAGTTTTTTCTGTTCTAGTGTGTTATATTTAAAAATAATTTGTAATTATATATATGTTTCCAGTATTGATTTTGCTATATTTTTAATTAAGACTTTGAATTTTATGATTGTCTTTTATGTGAATTAAACTGTCAATATTTTTAATTTCATATTTATGCCTGTTTATGTACTTCATTATCTGGTATAGAGTTGAACTGTAGATAGCTCTTGTCAGTTCTAACTCCACTTCTAAAATAAAGACAAAAGTGTTTTTATTTCATATTTTAAACTGAACAGTTTAAAAAATCCAATCCATAAGCTGATATTATTAGTTTTTAATTTTAAAATAGTCTAAAATTACACTTGAAGCAATAAGACATTTAACCGTAAACAATGTACTTATTACTTAATTTTTTACAAAAACCAACGTAAAAATTAAGCGCGCGCGTGCGTGCATGTATGTGTGAAGGATTGTCATTTTTCTGAACTTTAACAGAAGGAATGTAACTAAGTTTTTTATATTATTGTTATGTTATTTTATTAATTTGTGTTCGGTGGGAGGGACAAAAAACGTAGGCGACTCGGCCGTACAAAATATGATTTCGCTTTTACATTCTTACTTACTAATGAGACGCCGACACAACGTTGTGCGTACGTTCAGGCGAATATGAATGATGATGATATGTGTGTAGGATGAGTGTAGCCTGGTTACTAACGAGTTCAACTATTCCTCATAAAGGACAATTATTAATAGCCCAACAGACAGGGCAACTAAGGGACCTACACTTTACGTGGCTCCGAAACCCCGTAGTGTTGGTCTGACTTACAGGTAATGACAAGTCGACACTCAGTTCCTCCTCTACACAAAATCCGAACTCTAACTACTATCAAACATGGATACCAATACTTCTCTTTTAAGTCCCACGTCCCATGGTAACCGTTTTAAACGACACCGTGTCGCATTTGAGGACCGAGCATGGAGCCTATCGCCTACAACTCCTAAACACTTTTTCTCCAATACGGGGTTTCAGATCTGCGCAATCAATTTCCAACGTTCGTTTAAGCAAGAAAACTAAATTAAAGGACACATGTGGCATTTCGTTTTTTACGGAAAAACAAGTATTACAATGGTAAATGTTTAATAAAAAACGTGGCGTGACAGATAATTTTACAACGTTAAAAAGAAAACCTCATTTTTAAATTTATTAAAAAACCCTGATAAAAAAATTTTCAAGAAATGAGGGAATTTTTTTTTCTTGACCCATGGGAAGTTTGACCACGTAAAAATGTTTTGTAAAAAAGCCAAATAATTAATAAATCTACCAAAAATATTTTAAAATAAGGTTTTTTTACGAAAGACTTAAAAAAAGGAAATTTCATTTAGGGCTAGAATATAAAAAAAATAGACTTAAAATATTACCAGGCTGGACGAAATAGTATTCTAAAAGCATAGTTTTATAGAGCTTACAATTCTCTACAACTTTTAAACTTAAAGTTGGTTTCTATATATATTATAGTTTTTGTATAACTGCTGGTTTTGTATTTTAAAAAAGTAACTAATTTTGTGAAACATTTTAATAATTAAGTCGTGAAACATGGTGGTTGTCAGTGTTATCCATACAAATATATAAAGAAGGTCAAGATTCTCTGAGGTACTGAACTGAGTGCCCCAGTGTAGTATTCCAAGATTAAAACCTTCAACGCCAAATGAAATGGAGACACAATTGAAGAATCTGTTTGTTTGTTTGGGCTGGGCTAACTCCATTTCCCGTTCCCACGCTAGGCCGGTATTTGCCTCGTAGAGACATGAGGAGGGGGAGTGACGTCATCAAATTACGTCACAAGTCTAATTTCCGCATGAACCAGGAAATAAAATTGTTTACAATGGTTCCTACTAGGTTGTTCTGCCTCCGCTCTGACTTTTACTGTCTTCAATTTTCTGGCTGGGATGAGACTGTCTGGTATAATAGAAGGTCTATGCTATTACTAAGGACTGGATCCGTGAAATCAAAAAAGTAACGCAAAACTGCTTTCTTGACCCTGATTTTGAAAAAAAATAAATAAATAAAAAATAAACAAAAAAAGTAAACTGATGATTGGTCAGTTAGTGACAAAGATTTAAAACATCCAATGTTGATTCCTACAAACGTTTCTAGCAGTTATTATCTCTTCTAGTAGACCTTATGCCATAGTAATTAATTTTATTTTCACCAGAGTAAAAAAGATATAGACATGATTACATTAATTTCAGTATGTATGTAATGTTTGTATGTCCGTTAAATTAAGAAAAGTATTCTTAAAGCGTCCTCATTCAAAGTAGATGCTTTACATGATATATACGGAGGGTCAGGACCTACAGTTAAATATTTTCCACAGCTTAAAAGAACGCTAAGCGTCCACTATTTGGCGCAGTGCTGTGCCGGTTTTATATTTTCAGGTCCGTCCACTAGAGCGGTGCAAAAAAAAAACAAAAAAAAAAAAAAAAAAAAAAAAAACACTTGTCATGTAGCCAAAAGTGTGCTTCTGAAACATATTTTAGTAGGGTTTCCAAGGAAAATTAAAAAAAAAAAACCATAAAGTTTGCCACTTTTAGTTACCTTTTCAGTGGCTAAGTATTTCTATAAATATTCTTTGTACAGTAAATATACAGAAATATTTCGCTAGCGGGACTTGATAATAAGTGTTTTTGGACTTATGTTTTTAAAACTTTTTATTATATTTATCAATACAGTGTAGAAGTAGGGGGTGAGCAGTTCATGAATAGCCCATCACAGTATTGGGTTTAAAACACAAAATTATGTTATTTTCCGCAGTTGCTATACAAATGTTTGTTTAATCTATGGATTCAAAACATTATGAGGTTAGTAAACTAATTATTGAAGTTATACTTCTTTGCGCCCGTTAGACACTTTGGGATGGGATGTTGGTCGAGAAACCGCGTCACGCTGAAAAGTAAGAACAAATTTTTAAGAACTATCGATTAATCGATTGTTAATCGAAGAAATTACTGATAATGATAATATAGGTGTATAATATAATAATGAAGTCACATATAATATATTGAAGATAAATATATTGAATAATATTGAAAAATGTCTTATATTTCATTTATATATCCTGTCTGTTTGTGTGCGTGAGTGGGTGTATGAGAATGGCCAAAGAAGTATAACTTCCACCGTGTGGTCCGACGCACACCCAATTTTTTATTTTTTTTTTTCATGAAAAAGTGCAAGGTTAAAGGGACATGTGCTATACGACTTCAGTCCAACAGTCTTACATAGTAGATCGAATACGTCGGGAGCAAGTACAAACAAAACAAACACAGCAGAAAGCACAGTACGCAGACCACGACCACACAGGCAAGTCGTAGTTAGCGTATTGGCATATCGTGGTTGTCGTAAGTTCTCTAGTACTAGAATGGGACTACAGACACTGAAAATTTTGTTTGATGATTATTAGTTGTTGTATAATCGTTTTAGATTATTATTGAAATGTATACTTTTAAAATTATATGGTTATATTTTGATTTATTTTACTATGTTATTTGCAGGTACACATTTGAGCTCTCTAGCAAAATAATGTTTTGCTAAAAAGCTCTAGATCTGGTACTTTTAAATTGCCCATTTTCGTGAGATAGCCTAACGAAGTTTGAAATATCTGATTTGAGGTTAGTTCATAACGTCAAGATAGTGATAATTTTCTACTTATCCTCTACATCCCTTCTTAGCTAAGGTTATTGAGAATTCTTTATCTGCCACAGAGGACTCCTGATTGGGACGATTGGGTTCACTGCAACTGTTACTCAACAGTAAATTATCACTTGTATTTTTTAGAGGCCATGGCCACCACATATAAGTGAGTAAAGATGGTAATGCAATAAGGTGAGTAATGTTGTGATTAGCCTTGGTTACTTGAGTCTCTGAATCTTGTTTTATACAGACAATATTGGTTTTTAACCAATTTATGCTCGCTGCAGATATGCCTATTATATGGATTAAATTTTACTGGCATAGCAATATATGAGTTGAAGTGCGAGTTTTAACTAGGTTAAACATTAGTTATTAGAAAAGCTGGTAAAAGTATATGGAACAGGTGGCTTGTAGATTTTTCGGCTGACATTTTTTTTACAGTAGATAACAAAGCGTCTTAACGAATATATCGACAAATTATTTTTTTTATTTGTGGAAAAAGTAGAAAAAGTTTAGGCAAAAAGTGGAAGTAATAGGGCGAAAACTATTTTTTTCATATATGTATTGATGTGGGCACGTTAGCGCTCGAAATAATGCTGGTTTCAGTAAGGTTGTGAGAGTGTAAGGATAGGGCTTAAGGTTGGTTATTAATAGGTTAGGTTACTAGTGAATAGCATATATATGGTGAAAGCTCTATTGCCTTTAGATGTCTTAATGGTCACTGCGATCTTACGCGAATGATCGCGTATCATGGTTTTTAGTAACTCGCATAACTTCAGCGAAGTCACGTGATCACAAAGTGTACTTATTGGTTGTATGATCCTTTCTGGAAACATCGTGCTTTGATATTTTTGTAGTTATTTGCCAGGGCGAAGCTTGCTAATACTTGTCCATTATAATTGGAGTTTTTTGGTGAAGGCTTTCTTTTTTCCAATCGCTGGCTCCAGAGTCTCCTCTTCCCCTATCGTTAGCATTTGCATCTGACGCTGCCAGCCCCCTAATAAGCATCAACCATTACTACAATAAGAGTACATCTGATTTCCTTTACAAATATTATGTAGTCTATGCAAATAGTGTCAGATGATCAGCTTGTCCTATTATTGTCGTATTCGAATTCACCTAAAGCAGTAGGTCCCCTTAGTTTGCCCTGACTATGGGGGATGTTTAATAAATAGCTCTATCTGAGGAACAGTTGACTCATTACTTATAAAGACTACAGCTCGTTCTATCTACATTATCACACTCATTCCCCCTCATATACGCCTCATATCATTAACGAGATCGCGTTTTAGGACACATAACAATGATATTATTATTACCTATTAGTTTATTTTTCATTTCTAACGACTAATTCGGTTAATCCAGAGCTCGGTTGATCAGGGTCAGATAACCGAGATTCCACTGTTAAACCAACTGCAGTTTAATACTTTTTACTCCACACAGATATTGTAAAGTAGTGAAATAGAGTTGTTTTTTAGAGGATAGGAGTAGCATACTTTGAAAATAATTTACAATAATGTAACAATAATTAGTTTAAGCTCTGCCATATTATTGATTAAATTATCATTAATTAAAATTATATTTTAGAAATATTATTGCTTTTTTCCTATTTCATGCATATATAAAAATTATAAGTGAAATAAAGAACTTTTATTTGCCTAAATATTTGTATCAACAAACCATATGATCTGTAATAGTGTAGATGGTAAGTATTAGAGATCATATGTTTGTGCTTAGACAGGTAATCATGTTTATAACTTTTTCAACTTGTTAGTTCTTAATAAGGCTTAGCATTTGTTGCATTTTCATTGAATTGCTAAATTTTAAATAAGATGATTTTAAACAGCTGAAACATGCAGACTCAAAATCTCTTCATAGAAAACCACGTTAATTGTGAGTTTCTTGTATTGGCACTAGATATGAAAGTTTTATTAGACCTAACAACCTCATTACCCAAACTATTTTATTATAGTAAAGAAGCAAAAGCAATGACATTGAGGAGTATTTGTAGCTTTTCAGAAAAACTTGAATAATGATAAATTTTGGTTTGTAAACAAACAAAGGTTTCAAAGATCCTTTTTGTTTCTCTGCCATATTAATCCTTGATTTTTGTTTCAAGGCAGTAGCGGATATGTATTTTCGAACTTTAATGTAAACCAATGTTCAATTCAATAAAAACTCAATAAATGGCCTTATCTTTTTAGGCAAGAACTTAATCTTTATTGGAATTTCCCCTGACCAAAGACATATTTATTTTTTATTTTAATATCAAGTTCAAAATTGCAGGTTAAAATTGAAAATCCAGAAGCTCTCTCCGTCATTGAAAATTAGCAGCTGCAGTTGGATCCTCTGAAGCGGCATTCAAAATTTTACTTTCAATTATATTGGGTATGTTTTTTTATAGTTAATTAACATGTGTCACTATATTTAAGAAACTTCAATCATAATAGCTAACTCAATTGAAACCAAAATAAAATCTAAGTGAAGTAGAAGAAGAATACTTTATTTTCTCATTTTACATTGTACAAAATGAAAATAAGTCCTTGCACATCTCTAAAACTAAGATAAATTGATCAATATCACATCCTGTTTACTAAATTAAAATAAATAATGTATTGAAACACTGCTAGGACTGACCAAAAGTACTAGTACATTACAATTTTTTATCATTCAATAACTTCAGTATTGTGTTTGTCAATATAATCGCAATAATCAGCTAACTTATTTAACGGCTACAATGCCATCATTTGTTTACTAAGTAGGTCTACCGCAGTTGTATAAAAAAGGAGGAATTATTTTTCATCATGCAATAGAAATTATTAAGTGTTTTTCAATACCATGTACTTATTTTTCAACTAGCCTGTAATAAATATGAGCGTTATTTTATGATTTTTTTGTAGTATTTGGATCCAAGTTTACCACTGGTCTGGATTTAATAACCCACCATCGATACATGAGCATGGCATATACAGTGGTAATGATTCCCCCTCCTACCTATATCCCTTTCCATCCCAGACATTTTTAAGAAGTTGTTTTAAAAATCCCAGGTATTTTCATATTTGACAACCCAAAAATCCCAGGCTCTTCATACAAAAATTATAAAAATTCTATTTATGAAGTAAATTTATTATTTTGTTTTTCTTTAGTTTCCTAAAGATATTATCTGTAATATAACATAAAATAAAAAAGACGTAACAAAATTTATAACTTTTTTTGTATTTATTAAATATTTACACAAAAAAAATTTTGAGAATATCTTGACCAGAGCTAATACACTACTTAAACACCATTGAGTTACCTTCAGATAAATTCATATTTCACAATGCTATTTTAAAATTAAAAAATGTTATGCCTGCATATGGTTTTCTTGGGGGGTTTGGCAACACTGCGAGTTTCGTTTAGTGCCTATGGCATAACAATTAGCATACACAGTGATTCTGATTCATTACTCTCGTCATACAGCAATTATGGTGTGTTATATGCACTTATTGGCAACACTACTACGTTTTAATTTTACTTCTTTTTATCTCCCATCTACACAATCACATACGAGACTACATAAAAGCTTACAAAGCAATAAGATTGAACTCTTCTGAGTAAATGGGGGATGGGGGGGGATTGGGTGGGGGGGGGGAGGGGGGGGGAAGATGGAGGGTAAGGTTGGGATTTCACATCTGACAAAAATCAACACTAGCTGTCTAAAGCAAAATAAAAAAATGGCTACAACATAATACAAGTTGTGCTAGATATTCTCTTAGTCAATCATACTCAGATTGTATATACTCATAAAAAATCAGTCTTTTTTTTTATAATAAAAATGTTATTACGATGCCATTATACTAGTAGGCATTACCAATAATGATATACATTCTTCGCGCTATCACAGTCTAATTATTTTCACTTCTATTTTACAAAACCAATATAGATTTCTGAAACGTCCGAAAGAGCTGGACGCTGGGATTTAGAACATTTTTCAAACGTCCGGAAAATTGGACTTTTGGGATGAAAAGGATACATACAGTTGGTAATTTTTAAGTCTGTTTTTGCACTGGAAGATAAAATCTCTGATATTTGATTTAGAAAAAAGGTGTGATTTTAATTTGTTTTCATCAAATGTATTTTTTTTCTCTAAGTAAAAAGATACTGTAATGATGAAACAACTCTCAAATACGCATACACAGACCACATGATTTTCTTAACAATCTAGCACTGGCACTGATTTTATAGTCATCAGTATAGCAACTCTCAAATAGTAGTTTATACCATCTTCAAGCAAGTGATGTCCATTACGGTAACTGCGGTAGTTTAACTCACGGGCTAGGCTGTCAATCTCTAATCTCTGACTGGTTATGGGGGGGGGGGGGGGGGGAGGGGGGGGGGGCGGGGGGGGGGGGGGGGGGTATATATTTATCTCTATTCATCGATGGATCTTGATCTTATACGCGAAATGATATGATAACTCATACAATTATTAACTGAGTAGTTATATCACTAACGTTCTGTCTGCATAACTAAATGATCACTAGTTCCAGGTGAGTGTCGCTAATGCTTCCTTTACAGGACCCTCCCCCCCCCCCCCGCCAATGCCCCCAACTCCTCAACTCCAACGCGCCACCCCTCGTATAACCTGCTCCTTCCCAAACTAACCCCCCCCCCCCCCCCCGACCGCGTACTTAATCCTTCCTCTTCCTCTCAATCTCCCCCCCCCCCCCCCCCCCCCCTTCCGCGAGCCCGCTCCACTCCTTTCCCTGATTGGTGTTTCGTAACATTGTGATTTTTTATGAGGCGGGTTTGTCAGCCCAGCGCCCAACCCCCAACCTGGAGGGGCCCAGGAGTTTGTGATCAGTCACACGACTCAGTAATCAATTCATTCGTCATAGACTGGGCCTGTATGGATGCTTCAATCACAGCTAGTGTAAGTAAAAGGGTTTAAATGTTGATTATCCATGCTGTACTGTATTAATGAAATGAATAATGAAATCAAGTAAGATTGGAATTTGTTTAACTGGTTTGTTTTTACAAGATTATTAATTTAATTTATGATTTTTTCCAGCCACATCATAATAATTTGCTTCACCGCAGCTTCAAGACGTTGGCCTGGCCTCGGTGTTACATCAGAGTGACCTTCTCCTAGCCTTCGGGTACCCAAACCCTATCGTACAAGGCTGTGCGGGCAGTGCTTATTTGATGGCGGCACTTCCTCGCCATGACACAGCACTATCATCGGGCTCATGTGGACTTGCTGAGTGTGACCCCGCCACAGATCACCCTCCCACGCCCTCCGGTGCTGCCGCCTCGGTCCAGGACTGCTTATTCGGGTTACCCCTTATTCACAGCTGTCCACCATATCTGGTGGAACATTCACTATCCGCCACCTGTGACCCGCCCTTTACCTGAGGCTCGGTTCCCCTAAAGGGGAGGGAAGATCACTAGACTAGCAGGATATAAAAGTTATAACCATAAGGATGTTAGGTAGTTATGAGTAACGATTACTAAACAATCAGGTCAAATTCCTTTAGCTGCTTCTTCAAACTCAAAATTCTTCTTTAGAAATATATTAATTGAAAGTATTGACATATCTAACCTAACCTAAACTGATCGAACGAACTGACTTAACCTAACCTAACATAAACTCGAGCACAAATCTGCATATCTGTAGTAGACAAAGCAGTGAGGTACCTATAACATTTAGTTATCGCAATCTGATAAGAGTAAGGCACTTCTGATACTGATATAAGCATTTCTTTCCCTCCAAATACCTGAACACCAAAGTTATTTTGGCAGTTGTTGCTACAGAAAATAGTTTGAGTTTGGGTGTAGCTAAATGACTTTGATCAGTAATCCTAAATTATTTATTTTGGACGAGTTATCTAATGGATTTATGTTTCTTTTTCCATTATTAGTTCTTTCTCTATTTTCTTTTCCTTATTTCTGATTATGCTGTTGGAAATATTGTTGCTTAACTCAACATCCTAATCTCTTAGTAAATATTTCCCAAGTTCTATCTTACCTTCCTTTATTGTTCTTCTGCATTCCTTCTTCTTTAAAAGCAAATCTCCGTCATTTGGGGTCCTAGTCCACTAGAGCTTAAGCTTATGCATTTCTGGCCATTTTATGAACAGTTTTTTATACAGTTAAAGCTGAGTGTTCATGTAGTTTCAAAAGTTGAGCTTACCATTATGGCGATGGTCGCAGGTACAATGGTCCATGATGAGATCTTCGCTGAGGCAGTAACCTTTCTGTCTGTCTGTGCACGGTCGACACCCCTGCCCTTCAACTGTAAAACATTGGACAAAAACGCATTACTATAGTTAAAATCACAATTTACAAAACGACACACAATTATGCCAACCCACTGTAGAACATTAGACAAAAAAGTATGTTTACTATAGTTAAAATCAAAAGTTATAGAATTACATACAACTCTGCCCCTCCACTCTAGCACATTGGGCAAAAACAGTGCCTTTTGTCAATGTCTTACTGCAGAACATTAGACAAAAAAAAACTAAGTTTATTATTGCTGAACGTACAGTTTTTTAATCAAAAGACAACATTATTGATTTGACATTCTACATTAATTAACTATTGCAAAATTTTAGCCAACAAATTGTCTTTAGATTTATGCATTGCTTTGTATTCAATGGTTATGAATTGAAAGCCCCGATAAAGTGACGATTTGTGTCAAAAAAAATTCTTTACATTTGGCTTGATAAAAAGTCTCTGACTGTTGCTACACATTTCATAACAATTGGTTCTCAGAGATCCTCTATTCCCACTCATTATGTTGTGGTATAATCAAAGAGATGTTATACAGTAAAATACGAAACTGTAGATATAGGGGAAAGAACGATTCTCTTAGAGTTTTTTAATGTAATGCGTACAAATTTATTTTGGGATTTTTTCTCATGTTCTATTACGAATTTATAAGTCCATTCCCCAACAAACAATACCATATTGCAATATTTATTTAATTAAACCATACAGTAGTGTAATCTTCTTAATAAATTTGTATCATAACAATTTCTAATAAATGTTCTTAAACTGGCTTTTAACCTTTAGTGCAGTGTAGATATGTGGGTTTCCCAATTCTAAATATAAATATGTTGACTAATTTATATACATAGATTATCAAATAAATTCTTGCAGATTCATTATGATACAGTAAACGTTTCATATAACTGACTGTCAGTGATTGACAATACTGTGTGAAGTCATATAATTGGCTGTGATTTTTATACACCACCTCAGTGATTGGCTGTGAAACGTACTTTTTACTCATCAATGTCAAACTTCAATGGCCAGTAAGCTCATTAAGTACTGTTTTTCTTAGTGTCAGTTATGAGGTCTCTCTGGTTTCCAAACAGTGCAACTGTTAAATTGGCCACACTATTCATTTTTAGGTTAATTTAACTTCCCTGAGAAACTTCCTATGGAGGCTCTAAATCAACATATTTTGTGAAACTCAAAATTTATAAGTAAAAAGAGAACATAATTGATTTTGCATTATACTTAATTAAACATTGCCTTGATAACTGACTAAATATAAATTCACATTTAATTTTGTTCAACCTCTCACAGTAGTTGAAAAAGCTTTTTTACCCCATGAAAAAAATATATGACTAATGAATAGTTTATAAAAGTAAAACTGCATGCTAAAGTACTGACAATACAATGTGATTTAGCAATACAATATGTTACCTTGAGTAGGCAGGGATTTTCCTGTTTCACAAGTATTAACTTGCTTTTTCCCATGTAACTATTATTTATTGTTGATAGCTAGGCAGTATTTTCCAAATATAGACAAGCATAAATATTTTATTGATAATGGTGTAGGAATTTAAAGAAAACAAATTTATGTTTTATCATTTTTAATCAATGTCTCTCTTGAACACATTATTTTACATTTAAATGTGGAAGGTGGGCTGGAGAGCATCAATAGACATAGGTATCTAAAGTGTGAGTGAAAGGGTCAACAATAGACATGTATGTATTTAAGGAGAGTAACAGAGTCATCACTGGACATGTACGTGTTTAAGGAGAGTAACACAGTCATCAACAGATATGTACGTGTTTAAGGAGAGTAAAGAGTCATCACTGGACATATACGTGTTTAAGGACAGTAACACAGTCATCAACAGATATGTACGTGTTTAATGAGAGTAAAGAGTCATCATTGGACATGTACGTGTTTAAGGACAGTAACACAGTCATCAACAGATATGTACGTGTTTAAGGAGAGTAAAGAGTCATCACTGGACATATACGTGTTTAAGGACAGTAACACAGTCATCAACAGATATGTACGTGTTTAATGAGAGTAAAGAGTCATCACTGGACATATACGTGTTTAAGGACAGTAACACAGTCATCAACAGATATGTACGTGTTTAAGGAGAGTAAAGAGTCATCACTGGACATATACGTGTTTAAGGACAGTAACACAGTCATCAACAGATATGTACGTGTTTAATGAGAGTAAAGAGTCATCATTGGACATGTACATGTTTAAGGACAGTAACACATTCATCAACAGATATGTACGTGTTTAAGGAGAGTAAAGAGTCATCACTGGACATATACGTGTATAAGGACAGTAACACAGTCATCAACAGATATGTACGTGTTTAATGAGAGTAAAGAGTCATCACTGGACATGTACATGTTTAAGGACAGTAACACAGTCATCAACAGATATGTACGTGTTTAATGAGAGTAAAGAGTCATCACTGGAAATGTACGTGTTTAAGGACAGTAACACAGTCATCAACAGATATGT
Source organism: Stictocephala bisonia (assembly GCA_035578905.1). NCBI lineage: Eukaryota > Metazoa > Arthropoda > Insecta > Hemiptera > Membracidae > Stictocephala > Stictocephala bisonia. The sequence goes on along the minus strand of JAQJVL010002890.1, from coordinate 44,256 downwards.
ACGTGTTTAAGGAGAGTAAAGAGTCATCACTGGACATGTACATGTTTATGGATAGTAATGAATGAATAAATGAATGTCTTTATTGAAAGGCGGAGTTAGGACTATGAAGTCCTCTCTTCCACTCAACCTTGTGTAAAACTATACAAAAAACATAAAATATAATTTCAAACTAAAACTAAAATCAAACAAAACTTAATTTACAAAGCGTAAACTACTAATCAAAGACATTAAAAAACTGAGAAATTATAAACTTGGAACTAATGCATTTTAATAGTTACAATAATATAACATACTTACAAATTAAAATAATAAATTTCATTCTCACAGACTCATTCGCTCAGGTAATCCGCCATGAAAACAGTGCCCCCACAACCCCATCACCACCGCGAGGTCCGCAAAAACAGGTCCTTCAAGTCAGCCCTAAAACCAACGCTATCATCCATACTTCTCAAGCTGTCAGGAAGGGAATTCCATGAACGACAGACTGAAACCGTAAATGATTTATTGAGAAACATTGAGTTATGATGGGGAATAGACAGCTTAGAAGATAGAAGATAGTAACACAGTCATCAACAGATATGTACGTGTTTAAGGAGAGTAACGGAGTCATCACTGGACAAGAATGTGTGTAAGGAGAGTAAAGAGTCATCACTGGACATGTACGTATTTAAGGAGAGTAACAGAGTCATCACTGAACATGTACCTGTTTGAGGAGAGTAACACAGTCATCAACAGATATGTACGTGTTTAATGAGAGTAAAGAGTCATCACTGGAAATGTGCGTGTTTAAGGACAGTAACAGATATGTACGTGTTTAATGAGAGTAAAGAGTCATCACTGGAAATGTACGTATTTAAGGAGAGTAACACAGTCATCAACAGATATGAACGTGTGTAAGGAGAATAAAGAGTCATCACTGGACATGTACGTATTTAAGGAGAGTAACAGAGTCATCACTGGACATGTACGTGTTTGAGGAGAGTAACACAGTCATCAACAGATATGTACGTGTTTAATGAGAGTAAAGAGTCATCACTGGAAATGTACGTGTTTAAGGACAGTAACACAGTCATCAACAGATATGTACGTGTTTAAGGAGAGTAAAGAGTCATCACTGGACATATACGTGTTTAAGGACAGTAACACAGTCATCAACAGATATGTACGTGTTTAATGAGAGTAAAGAGTCATCACTGGACATATACGTGTTTAAGGACAGTAACACAGTCATCAACAGATATGTACGTGTTTAAGGAGAGTAAAGAGTCATCACTGGACATATACGTGTTTAAGGACAGTAACACAGTCATCAACAGATATGTACGTGTTTAATGAGAGTAAAGAGTCATCATTGGACATGTACATGTTTAAGGACAGTAACACATTCATCAACAGATATGTACGTGTTTAAGGAGAGTAAAGAGTCATCACTGGACATATACGTGTATAAGGACAGTAACACAGTCATCAACAGATATGTACGTGTTTAATGAGAGTAAAGAGTCATCACTGGACATGTACATGTTTAAGGACAGTAACACAGTCATCAACAGATATGTACGTGTTTAAGGAGAGTAAAGAGTCATCACTGGACATATACGTGTTTAAGGACAGTAACACAGTCATCAACAGATATGTACGTGTTTAATGAGAGTAAAGAGTCATCACTGGAAATGTACGTGTTTAAGGACAGTAACACAGTCATCAACAGATATGTACGTGTTTAAGGAGAGTAAAGAGTCATCACTGGACATATACGTGTTTAAGGACAGTAACACAGTCATCAACAGATATGTACGTGTTTAAGGAGAGTACAGTCATCACTGGACATGTACGAGTTTTAGGAGAATAGAGTTATCACTGGACATGCACGTGTGTAAGGAGAGTAAAGAGTCATCAACTGATATGTAAGTGTTTAAGGAGAGTACAGTCATCACTGGACATGTACGTGTTTAAGGAGAGTAACAGAGTCATCAACAGATATGTATGTGTTTAAGGAGAGTAACAGTGACATCAATTGACATATACGTGTTTAAGGAGAGTAACAGAGTCATCAACAGATATGTACGTGTTTAAGGAGAGTAACATATTCATCAATAGAAATGTACAGGTGTAAAGAGAGTAACAGAGTCATCAATAGGCACTTACGTGTTAAAAAAAGTAACAGAATTATCAATAGACACATACATGTGTAAGGAGAGTAACAGAGTCATCAACAGATATGTAAGTGTTTAAGGAGAGTACAGTCATCACTGGACATGTACGTGTTTAAGGAGAGTAACAGAGTCATCAGCAGATATGTACGTGTTTAAGGAGAGTAACATATTCATCAATAGAAATGTATGGGTGTAAAGAGAGTAACAGAATTATCAATAGGCACGTACGTGTTAAAAAAAGTAACAGAATTATCAATAGACTCATTCGTGTGTACGGAGAGTATCAGAGTCATCAACAGATATGTAAGTGTTTAAGGAGAGTACAGTCATCACTGGACATGTACGTGTTTAAAGAGAGTAACAGAGTCATCAAGAGATATGTATGTGTTTGAGGAGAGTAACATAGTCATCAATTGACATGTACGTGTTTAAGGTGAGTAACAGAGTAGTCATCAACAGATATGTACGTGTTTAAGGAGAGTAACATATTCATCAATAGAAATGTACGGGTGTAAAGAGAGTAACAGAGTTATCAATAGGCACGTACGTGTTAAAAAAAGGTGACAGAATTATCAATAGACACATTCCTGTTTAAGGAGAGTAACAGAGTTATAAACAGCTATGTATGTGTTTAAGGAGAGTAAAGATTAAACACTGGACATGTACGTGTTTAAGGAGAGTAACAAAGTTATCAACAGGTATGTACGTGTTTAAGGAGAGTAACAGAGTCATCAACAGATATGTACGTGTTTAAGGAAAGTAACAGAGTCATCAATAGAAATGTACGGGTGTAAAGAGAGTAACAGAGTTATCAATAGGCACGTACGTGTTAAAAAAAGGTAACAGAATTATCAATAGACACATTCGTGTTTAAGGAGAGTAACAGAGTTATAAACAGCTATGTATGTGTTTAAGGAGAGTAAAGATTAAACACTGGACATGTACGTTTTTAAGGAGAGTAACAAAGTTATCAACAGGTATGTACGTGTTTAAGGAGAGTAACATATTCATCAATAGAAATATGCGGGTGTAAAGAGAGTAACAGTGTTATCTATAAACATGTACATGTTAAAGAGAGTAACAGAGTCGTCAATAGACACGTACGTGTTAAATTCGAATAGGAGAGTCGTGCATGGACATCCTTGACACCAGATTTGAACAAAGATAAAAACACTTATACAGCTGGCTACTTTAACTCTGATTGTATGACCGATTATTTATGCGTGTTTTATGGAGTTAAGTGTTGTTTGAATATGGAAACCACATCTCCATGTAACTTAAATATTCGAATTTAATTAACTTGTATTCTGTAAAAAAATGGAACGATTTAGAATCATAAATTAGAAGAAATGTTATTTTTTGCCTATACTAAACTATAATGAACGAATATCCGAGTAAATATAAGTAGCTATCGGATTAATAACGTTTAAGGTTAAATTATTTGCCATATCAATACCAATATATCGTTCATTACTTATTAATGATTCTTTTGTGAATCCCTCTGGTTTGAGGAAAGTGTAGACGCCGTTTGCCGAAATCGATCAGTATTTGTAAATGTTGTACTTGTACTGTTGTATATTTGTGCATTTTATGCTAATAGTTTTATATATGTGTGCATTTGGTACTTGCATTGTATTGTAGTATATTTGTACATTTTGTGCTTATATTGTGTTTTATTTGTGTTGTGTGACGTTCACTTGTAATGTATATGTACCAACACGTATTATGCTGATTAAAAATACTATTAATTTATCATTGTTAATATTGAATGGAATTTAAACATTTTAACACCAATTCAATACATTTTTTGTAGTTAATATTACTGTGTTTTTTTATTTATTATTTTTTTTTTACGCCTAATGGTATAGTTTAAAATATTTGGCTCTAGCGATTGTTCAAGGAACCTAAATTAGAATTCATTTAGTTTCCTAATGGTTAATTTGATAGTAAAAATTTATTAATAGGAAATATAATAATACTTTTTGTGGCAGTAATCTGACGAATCTCAGATCTAGTGTCAGAGACTGTCATCGTGCCCGCCGTTCCAAGCACTCTGTCATTAAGTCGTACTTGCTGGCAGTGTGATGCCCACTCTAATGAATGCTAATTGTGGGCGTGAGTGGCCCACGTCGTGACGTTTGTTTCCTTTGTATGTAAACGAGAACTATACCCGAATATAGTATCAATATGTGAAACTCTTACTTGTTCCACTCAGTCAAATTTCATTTAATCTAAATGCTTATTTTAAAATACGTTATAGTCGTTACCAAGTCAACACAGATAAAAGAGCTTCTTAGCGCTCCTTTCAATCTACCAAAAGCAAAGAGAAATGCGTATTAACAAATAGGTATGATCAAATGCATGTTTCTATTTTATTTTAAAACAAGCCGACATACCTTGATTCGCTACGGGGTGGTTCTCTACGTTGCTTACCCTTCCCTCCGTTGTTCTCTCTAAACCACCACATCAATAAAAAAAGCTTAGCCTAGATAACAAAGTTTTATAGCGTAGAAAACTCCATAAGCCTACTTTAGAACAATGCAAAGAAGTGCAACCATGTCAGAGCTAGGAGAAATAAACATTTCATAATGAAAACCAAACTAGCCAAGCTGATGTGTCATTATTATGTTTTTTATCAGATGTTTGAAATAAAGTGTTAAATTAGTGTCAAATTCTATGAGCTGTTTCTCACATTGGGATAGAATTTATTCTTTCTTAGTATGACATAAAAGCTAACTTCCCTCCAAATTTCACAACAATCTGTTCGGTTGTGTTCGGGGGGGAGAATGTCCGTGGAAGAAAAATAAAGAAAGAATGGTGGAGTACGTTGGTTTAAAGGTAATTTTGGTATATAGGGGTTGTAGGGCTCGCAGTATCGGTCAGGGTCGGGGCACAGAACATTTTTGGGTATGAGTGGTTGGGTATGTTTTTTTTTGTGTGTGGTTGGGTTGTGGGGTGTGGTGGTGGGGAATTTAATTTGTGTATATGTTGGGTGTTTGGGAGATTTAAGAATTTTTGGGTGGTTGTATGTGGGATGTTTGTGTTGGTATGTGGGTTTTTGGGGTAGTTTTAAATGGATGGGAGATTTTAGGTAGTGGTGAGGGTGGGGGGGATTTTTTTGGTTTTGGGGGGTGGTTTATTTTAGGGGGGTGTTGGGGGTATTGGGGGGTGTGGGTTGGGGGGGTTGTGGGGGGTTTTGGGGGGGAATTGGGGTGAGGGGTTAAGATTTTGTGGTGGTGTGGAGATTTTTGTGGGGGGGGGTAATTTTAAAGATATAATTGAGAGTAATGGTTTGTAGATAGTAAATTAAATTTCAAAAGTAAATTCAAACTTAGCGTGTAAACACACGCAAGTTTTAACTTGCCTTAAACTAAAGCATGGTATAGCTCGCATATAAATCTAAAAACATGCATTTTTTCGATAGAAAATAATTATCGGTATAAATAAGCAAAGAAAGAATTTTGCAAAGCCCAGTATGACTGACCTACAAAGTTATGCAATGCCCATTATAAACGGTCACAACTGACTGAGTATGAATATTATTATAATTTTTGACGCGATTCTACAGTAAGATAGTAATACAGTTAGTATGATATTGGAATACAACATATGTATGTACATGCCTTTCTTAGAACGAAGTACAAAAGTCGCGTACTACGCCATGCTTTCCATCAGCGGCTAACAGTACTTTGCTATGAATTTTAAAACTCATTTGTCGCACTATTTAATGCATTCAGATAGAAGAATCTTAATCATTGTAATTAATTATTTCCTTATGTTTATTAACGTGGCTGGACATTTTTCCGTCATTACACGAGGATTATCTTCACTGACTCTCTGAGTGTCTGCATGATAATGTGCCGTCTACAGACATGGGTACCTGGGTGTGCAGTGTGCACGTTGAACACGAGTGTGTGAATTTCCTTTGTCTTACACCTCTACAAAACCAGTTAGGCCTAGTTAATTTTAGTTTATTTATTTTCTAATGCTACAGTAAATTACAGACAATATCAAATTACAATTCAGCATTTGATTAAATTAAAATTAATAATCTTTGGTTATACAGTGCCCATGCACAACAATATTAAAAAGTCCATCTGTCTCTCATGGCATGCACTATATAATAACAATAGGTCAACAGGAAAACAGCGAAAAATAAAAGTAGCATTGCATAACCACAACATACAGAACACAACAATATAAGATATTGTAGAAGTAATATGACTTTACGAAATAATATCTAAATGATGGTAATAATAATAGAAAAATAAATATTATATTGCGTTCAAAAATATACAAAAAGATGAAATATTTATTATTACTAACATAACATATAAATAATATAAAATAATAATAAAAACAATAACAACTAAAATTTTTACTGATATTGTATCATTATTTTCTATTTTAAACTTTATTTCCTGAGTAGATAGTAAAGCCAATGTCTGTATGTCAGGCTAGTACAAAGCCACGCATGCGTATGCCTTACCCCTCCCCTCCCCTAACCACCAAGCATTTGAAAAGTAACGGTTTTGACAGCTCAAGATATTCCGTGGCTACTGTATGTTAATATCACACTGTAGTTCTACGGTGAGGAAGATGTATACGCAGCAGTGAGGGAGCTGTGACGTCAGCAGGGCCGCCCAAAGACTTTTGGTGGCCCCGGGGCAAAGTTTACCATGTGGCCCCTTCCTTCACTTCAAAATAAATTTAATTACTCTGATTTTCAAATATACTATAATTGATATTTTACTTTAGCACATTCTACGATATTCTCACCATCTCTTTCGTTAGATTACTAATGTACGAGTAATTAAGATTCTTGTTCATTGACGTTTTCTCAGGGCTAGCTGCGAAGCTCCGGTAAGTTTTTCTCTAATCATCATATACTTTGTAAAGATTTCCTTAAGTATTACTACTACAATAACATCAATCTATTATAAAAAAAACTGCTATTCTTTAATATTAAATAAATAATAACGAACCAAGCAATGCCACAGTCAGTTGCATAGTTGGGCGCAGCAGCTCTTCGATTGTCAGTTGAGAAGCCATCCTCGCCAATGATATTAGCTGTGGGTGAGGGAGGGAGGGGCCAATAAATTTGTATAGGCCACTTGGCTTCGCTAGCTAAAGAGCAAGTGGCCGAATGTTCACGAAGTAAAATAATTTGGCGAGCACGAACATCTAGTGCTTTAAAAACAGTCAACTGAGAGTTGAGGTTATGTTAATGTTTTCAAAACAGGTTGTAGACCACTGGGTACGTAGCTTATTGATGTTGGACATTAAAACATCTAGTTTATATTCGTGATTTTAGTTTGTCTTTCCTAAACTTTAAAACTGTTCAATTTTTATTTCACAGGCATAAAAGGCATTTTGTACCAACTCAATTTTCTCAGCATAAAACATAGTAAAATTTATGTCTGTCAAATTGGATACAATATCATTGATGTACATCACAGTGTCACGTCCGTACAGTGACAGTGGTATTGACACACCCACACTCCCATTCAAGAACAGTGGTATTGACCCTCCCGCTCAACAATACACGTACAGTGGTTCAATCATAGTTAATTTCACTTATCACGCAACAAACAATAAATAAATACTATATTAATGATTGTCAAAAATATAAATGGCTTACTCGTTCGTCAGTGACAGTAAAAAATTATGAAAACTATTTTGATTGGTCGTAGATTTGTTATGTTAATGAATGACAACATTAATCAATCATACTATTTGTTTGGGAACAACCTGTACGTGGGCATAATTGGTTTTTAATCAAGAGCTACTCTACTGAATATGTTGAGAATTCACCCCTGTTCCTGTTACAGTTTCAGGGTAAATTAAACCAGACAATAAAAGAGTTACAAAATGTCACAAAATAAATATTATTCAAAAGGAGTTGTACAAATCTGAACAATGATGAAGCTGTTTTATCTATTAACGGTGTACTTAAGAGCTCCTCTTTTCATTAAGACCTATGTCAAAATATATTGGTAAAATGTCTTTACGAACATCTATGTCATAATAACTAGTAAATTTAAAATGCCAAAGGAAACATTACAGTAGAGAGAAAGTAAAAAAAATTGCATGTACAGCAAACTCTGGTTAACCGGTTAAATATGATGGAAGATGAATCCGGATAGTACAGAACGTAACAAAATTATAATTTTTAGACAATATTATGCCACGCAATTCCTCCCGCGATAGCGTAGTGCAAGTTGAATGTAATGCATCATACACACATATTGTTGCACATCCTATAAGCGAGTGGTGATGTTGTTGTATGCATATTTACCAGATTTAAGTACCTAGAAATCTACTGTAATTAAAAGGTTTCATCGTTAATTTATTCTTTTTATACTGTAAAAATATATAATTTACTTTGCAGTATATTACAATACTATATTGAAACATTTATAGTATATTTTTATTGATTTCAATAAAACTTTACCATAAATTACTGGGCCTAAACTTTAGCTTTTTGTTCTCTCAAAATCTTTAAATGGAATATGAATCATAGCAAATTAAATTAATTGATAATTATAGTAGTTTACTAGGAAATCCAAAAGAACGCATTAAATTACAGAAATATCACTCTATAAAATACAACAATAACAAAATATTTCTTTACTGGACGACAGTAAACAAACAGACTAATGATTGACGATGTACCCTTCATGACAATTAATTGAACTATTGTTACAACCACGTTGTTACAACATTGTATATTTTGCCTGCGGGTTTTTTGGGTGCAAAACACAGTTACTACTGAAATACGACTACTATGTCTTAAATTTTGTGCATATATTGAAAAATTAGCTGATCAGTGCCGGGAAAGAGTGCAACGTTACCACGTTCGAACGGAGTGCCGCCGCCTACTACCAGCTTTGAAACCAAGTTTGTAAGAACCTTTTCTCATAAATACTTTTCGACCTTTTCTCAAAGTGACAGATTTAAAATGTTTTTACTGTAATTTTGTTTGGTTATTTAATTGTGTTGTTCTTAGGCTTCCACTTTTTTATTACAATTTATTAATTTGCATACTTTAGGCCCCAGGTTAGTGAGGTTACTGATCACTCGTTTTCACATTATATAGATCTATTATTATATATATAGATTATATTATTATTATATATTATTATATAGATATTATATAGATGAATCAAGGGATTTTCGAAACACTAAATCAAGATTATTTAACTACATAAACAGAATTTGTGAAAAAATAAAAAATAAGGATAAAAGCTTAATTAACAAACCACTACAAATACAAATCAATTCGCAATTGCTGTATCATCTTAAGTTTATAATAGTAATATATCATAACTACTGGTTTTGTAAGGATAATAACGTGATCAAGCAAATGATTTTCCTACCACTAAAAGCCAAGATAAGAGTTGAATTTAGGAGAAGTATAACAATTTTGTTTGAAGTAGTATATACTTTTGAAGTTAAAGTTAAAAAATAAAACATACAGAAACGTTCTTGTCCACATTGTATTAAACACGTCCAAAAACGGAGTTTTGAGTAATACAAATGTAAAGTTAGTGGGTCTTTTGGCATGTTTTATATAAATAGTGTACGAAAACATGACATCTCATAGAGGTGGCCCACTGTCCACACCACTCAAGTATATTTATATGTTCGCAAACTGGAATTTATATTTTTGTGTGTTTACAAGCTGCATGCCTTTACACTTGTTCGCAAACAAGACAACTGGCGAGGGGTACAGTTGCAGTCACACACCAACCAGAGCGTATGCTGTCACACCACTATGTCGACCGCTGACAAACTTCAAAGACCATTGTACAACTTGCTCCAAAAGGCTCCCTGGTTGCTATAAAACCAATGGTTTAGTTTAAACGTTTTAAAACTAAAACTGGAAGACTTATCTGGCCTAATATCACTTTTGATATTTTTATACAGGCCTGAATCGTTTCTTATCTAGTAGATTATTAAGTATTTTCTTTTTTGTTGCATGAAATGTGGCCCCCCTGTGAACTAAGTCTGTGTGGCCCCGGGGCAATTTGCCCCCTTTGCCCCCCCCTCTGGGCGGCCCTGGACGTCAGACCGGATGCTCTACGCCTTGCATTACGGTACGGCGTGTACTGCATAGAGCATAGAAAGCGAGGCACTGGTCGTACCGGATACGGAAGGCAGATGTCTTGCGGCTCGGATGCCATCTGCCCAAGTCACTTCTTATTGGCTTATTACTACTGTCTTTGTTTTGTGTAATAAGTCGACAATGACAAGCTAAAAGCTAATTACAAATGGACAGGCTTCTTCTAATATATTACCACTGTATTGTGTTTAGGGCTTTGATAATTTAGAATACAGATAAATTAATAAATGACAATAAACATACCACTGTTATCGCTCTATAATAATGTCGAAGTTTTAACGAATCGTTTTTATTATATAGTGTTTGAAACTAATCCATATTTGTTGCTTTGAAAATTAACTGAGAAAACAAACCACGGACAGATAAAAGATGAAATAAATTATACGGTTTTAACAATTTTAAGCCGATATTCCAATTTTTGGTAATAATGAGTAGGCCTAAAGACATTCTGTTTTACATCACAGTGTTCAGTTTCATAGTAATAAAATTGCGTAGGCAATAATAAGCCATATTGTAACTAAAATAACCCTGCATAATTCGACATAATGTCTAAAAAGGAGCATGAGATATTTATATTAAAATATTGGTTGATTGAAATAGCAATGTTAATTCGAAACAAATAAGGACATTATTTACTTTAATTGGGCACTCTATTTTAACTAAGGGCAGTTTTCAGTTTTAAAAACTGGAGAAGAGTTTTGGAACCCAAAGAAAATGCCGTGGTTCCAAAGGATCCTTCACCGGAGGCCAAATTATGTATTTCAACTAATCGTTTTTAGCAATTTCCTCTTTAATATCTATGGAGAACAAAGTTACTCACAATTTTATCAATTACAACTTTCTTCATTCAATGAGAAAATTAAATTCCGTACTTATCACTTCTTATCATCCTAAAAAATTGGGGGTTTTCCTCACTTCCAACTAAATTCAAAGCTAGAAATGTTTAGGAACAAATATACTCAATGTTTTATCGAATAAATAAACCATTTTTGTCCTTGCGTAGCATTATTTTGTTTTGAAAAATGTATGTCAACTAATTCACATTCTCGAGGAACGAATCGAGGTATTTTCTTAGCCACTAGCACAGAATATAAACAGATATCTGTCTATATTCTGTGCCACTAGTTAACTTTTACGAAACTATTTTATTTTACAATACACTGAACAGTGTTTTAAAGTAAAAAGAAAGTTTATGAGTCGTCTCTTTTCAATTTCAATTTCTCAAATTACGAAAAGTTGCGTTTTAAAATGTTTGTTTATGTGTTAGGTCTATATCAACTTGAAACTGTAATTACAACTTCTTGTTGTTGTAAGCAAATTATGAAGTAAGTCCGTATATCTGGTTTTATAATGGACCAATTAAAATTGTACTCTATTAATTAATCGGTAGTAAAAACATAAATGCACAATGAATAATTGTTTTACTAAGCTGAAAGAAATAAAATAATGGCGTGATTTTTATAATTAATGAATTGGAGGCTTGCAATTATATTATTTAATTTTCAATATAAGAATAATATTGTTTAGCCTTTTTCAGATATCATTAAAGTGCAAGACTAAAATGACCAACTCAAGATTTACTTTATTTTGTCTTGAGTTGCGAAAATCGATAGATGGCGCCACAGGACGATGGCCAGGGGTTGTATCGATCCAAGATGGCGACCATGACCTACTTGTCCTTCGTGTGATAAGCTATCAGCTGACATGCAGCCTACTGCGCGTCACGTACGTAATAACGGGACAGTGGTTATTGCGTTATTAGTACTAATTAGGTACCCACTAGAGAGTGAAAACAAAGCGGAAAACGAACCCAAGGCCGGTGAAGAAGTTGTATATGAGAATTCCCGTTTATTATATTTATATCCTTATATTTCACTCTTATAATTTGTTGGTATAGACGTAAAGTAAATGAATTAATTGTGTGTGGTTGCTTAGTAGACATTACAATTCGCCAAGCCAAAAGAGTTAACTTATAATTAATTTACCAACAGATTTGTCCCCTAAATGTGTTGATACTGATATTTTCTAGTGTAGGTCCAGTGGTTATTGTTTGGTTATATAATTAATTTACCAACAGATTTGTCCCCTAAATGTGTTGATACTGATATTTTCTAGTGTAGGCCCAGTGGTTATTGTTTGGTTATATAATTAATTTACCAACAGATTTGTCCCCTAAATGTATTGATACTGATATTTTCTAGTGTAGGCCCAGTGGTTATTGTTTGGTTATATAATTAATTTACCAACAGATTTGTCCCCTAAATGTATTGATACTGATATTTTCTAGTGTAGGCCCAGTGGTTATTGTTTGGTTATATAATTAATTTACCAACAGATTTGTCCCCTAAATGTATTGATACTGATATTTTCTAGTGTAGGCCCAGTGGTCATTGTTTGGTTATATAATTAATTTACCAACAGATTTGTCCCCTAAATGTGTTGATACTGATATTTTCTAGTGTAGGCCCAGTGGTTATTGTTTGGTTATATAATTAATTTACCAACAGATTTGTCCCCTAAATGTGTTGATACTGATATTTTCTAGTATAGGCCCAGTGGTTATTGTTTGGTTATATAATTAATTTACCAACAGATTTGTCCCCTAAATGTATTGATACTGATATTTTCTAGTGTAGGCCCAGTGGTTATTGTTTGGTTATATAATTAATTTACCAACAGATTTGTCCCCTAAATGTGTTGATACTGATATTTTCTAGTGTAGGCCCAGTGGTTATTGTTTGGTTATATAATTAATTTACCAACAGATTTGTCCCCTAAATGTGTTGATACTGATATTTTCTAGTGTAGGCCCAGTGGTTATTGTTTGGTTATATAATTAATTTACCAACAGATTTGTCCCCTAAATGTGTTGATACTGATATTTTCTAGTGTAGGCCCAGTGGTCATTGTTTGGTTATATAATTAATTTACCAACAGATTTGTCCCCTAAATGTGTTGATACTGATATTTTCTAGTGTAGGCCCAGTGGTCATTGTTTGGTTATATAATTAATTTACCAACAGATTTTTCCCCTAAATGTGTTGATACTGATATTTTCTAGTGTAGGCCCAGTGGTCATTGTTTGGTTATATAATTAATTTACCAACAGATTTGTCCCCTAAATGTATTGATACTGATATTTTCTAGTGTAGACCAGTGGTTATTGTTTGGTTATATAATTAATTTACCAACAGATTTGTCCCCTAAATGTGTTGATACTGATATTTTCTAGTGTAGGCCCAGTGGTTATTGTTTGGTTATATAATTAATTTACCAACAGATTTGTCCCCTAAATGTGTTGATACTGATATTTTCTAGTGTAGACCAGTGGTTATTGTTTGGTTATATAATTAATTTACCAACAGATTTGTCCCCTAAATGTGTTGATACTGATATTTTCTAGTGTAGGCCCAGTGGTTATTGTTTGGTTATATAATTAATTTACCAACAGATTTGTCCCCTAAATGTGTTGATACTGATATTTTCTAGTGTAGGCCCAGTGGTTATTGTTTGGTTATATAATTAATTTACCAACAGATTTGTCCCCTAAATGTGTTGATACTGATATTTTCTAGTGTAGGCCCAGTGGTTATTGTTTGGTTATATAATTAATTTACCAACAGATTTGTCCCCTAAATGTGTTGATACTGATATTTTCTAGTGTAGGCCCAGTGGTTATTGTTTGGTTATATAATTAATTTACCAACAGATTTGTCCCCTAAATGTATTGATACTGATATTTTCTAGTGTAGACCAGTGGTTATTGTTTGGTTATATAATTAATTTACCAACAGATTTGTCCCCTAAATGTATTGATACTGATATTTTCTAGTGTAGACCAGTGGTTATTGTTTGGTTATATAATTAATTTACCAACAGATTTCTCCCCTAAATGTGTTGATACTGATATTTTCTAGTGTAGGCCCAGTGGTTATTGTTTGGTTATATAATTAATTTACCAACAGATTTGTCCCCTAAATGTGTTGATACTGATATTTTCTAGTGTAGGCCCAGTGGTTATTGTTTGGTTATATAATTAATTTACCAACAGATTTGTCCCCTAAATGTGTTGATACTGATATTTTCTAGTGTAGGCCCAGTGGTTATTGTTTGGTTATATAATTAATTTACCAACAGATTTGTCCCCTAAATGTATTGATACTGATATTTTCTAGTGTAGACCAGTGGTTATTGTTTGGTTATATAATTAATTTACCAACAGATTTGTCCCCTAAATGTATTGATACTGATATTTTCTAGTGTAGACCAGTGGTTATTGTTTGGTTATATAATTAATTTACCAACAGATTTGTCCCCTAAATGTGTTGATACTGATATTTTCTAGTGTAGGCCCAGTGGTTATTGTTTGGTTATATAATTAATTTACCAACAGATTTGTCCCCTAAATGTATTGATACTGATATTTTCTAGTGTAGACCAGTGGTTATTGTTTGGTTATATAATTAATTTACCAACAGATTTGTCCCCTAAATGTGTTGATACTGATATTTTCTAGTGTAGGCCCAGTGGTTATTGTTTGGTTATATAATTAATTTACCAACAGATTTGTCCCCTAAATGTATTGATACTGATATTTTCTAGTGTAGACCAGTGGTTATTGTTTGGTTATATAATTAATTTACCAACAGATTTGTCCCCTAAATGTGTTGATACTGATATTTTCTAGTGTAGACCAGTGGTTATTGTTTGGTTATACAATTAATTTACCAACAGATTTGTCCCCTAAATGTGTTGATACTGATATTTTCTAGTGTAGGCCCAGTGGTTATTGTTTGGTTATATAATTAATTTACCAACAGATTTGTCCCCTAAATGTGTTGATACTGATATTTTCTAGTGTAGACCAGTGGTTATTGTTTGGTTATATAATTAATTTACCAACAGATTTGTCCCCTAAATGTATTGATACTGATATTTTCTAGTGTAGACCAGTGGTTATTGTTTGGTTATATAATTAATTTACCAACAGATTTGTCCCCTAAATGTGTTGATACTGATATTTTCTAGTGTAGACCAGTGGTTATTGTTTGGTTATATAATTAATTTACCAACAGATTTGTCCCCTAAATGTGTTGATACTGATATTTTCTAGTGTAGGCCCAGTGGTTATTGTTTGGTTATATAATTAATTTACCAACAGATTTGTCCCCTAAATGTGTTGATACTGATATTTTCTAGTGTAGGCCCAGTGGTTATTGTTTGGTTATATAATTAATTTACCAACAGATTTGTCCCCTAAATGTATTGATACTGATATTTTCTAGTGTAGACCAGTGGTTATTGTTTGGTTATATAATTAATTTACCAACAGATTTGTCCCCTAAATGTGTTGATACTGATATTTTCTAGTGTAGACCAGTGGTTATTGTTTGGTTATATAATTAATTTACCAACAGATTTGTCCCCTAAATGTATTGATACTGATATTTTCTAGTGTAGGCCCAGTGGTTATTGTTTGGTTATATAATTAATTTACCAACAGATTTGTCCCCTAAATGTGTTGATACTGATATTTTCTAGTGTAGGCCCAGTGGTTATTGTTTGGTTATATAATTAATTTACCAACAGATTTGTCCCCTAAATGTGTTGATACTGATATTTTCTAGTGTAGGCCCAGTGGTTATTGTTTGGTTATATAATTAATTTACCAACAGATTTGTCCCCTAAATGTGTTGATACTGATATTTTCTAGTGTAGACCAGTGGTTATTGTTTGGTTATATAATTAATTTACCAACAGATTTGTCCCCTAAATGTGTTGATACTGATATTTTCTAGTGTAGGCCCAGTGGTTATTGTTTGGTTATATAATTAATTTACCAACAGATTTGTCCCCTAAATGTGTTGATACTGATATTTTCTAGTGTAGGCCCAGTGGTTATTGTTTGGTTATATAATTAATTTACCAACAGATTTGTCCCCTAAATGTGTTGATACTGATATTTTCTAGTGTAGACCAGTGGTTATTGTTTGGTTATATAATTAATTTACCAACAGATTTGTCCCCTAAATGTGTTGATACTGATATTTTCTAGTGTAGGCCCAGTGGTTATTGTTTGGTTATATAATTAATTTACCAACAGATTTGTCCCCTAAATGTGTTGATACTGATATTTTCTAGTGTAGGCCCAGTGGTTATTGTTTGGTTATATAATTAATTTACCAACAGATTTGTCCCCTAAATGTATTGATACTGATATTTTCTAGTGTAGACCAGTGGTTATTGTTTGGTTATATAATTAATTTACCAACAGATTTGTCCCCTAAATGTGTTGATACTGATATTTTCTAGTGTAGGCCCAGTGGTTATTGTTTGGTTATATAATTAATTTACCAACAGATTTGTCCCCTAAATGTATTGATACTGATATTTTCTAGTGTAGACCAGTGGTTATTGTTTGGTTATATAATTAATTTACCAACAGATTTGTCCCCTAAATGTGTTGATACTGATATTTTCTAGTGTAGACCAGTGGTTATTGTTTGGTTATATAATTAATTTACCAACAGATTTGTCCCCTAAATGTGTTGATACTGATATTTTCTAGTGTAGGCCCAGTGGTTATTGTTTGGTTATATAATTAATTTACCTACAGATTTGTCCCCTAAATGTGTTGATACTGATATTTTCTAGTGTAGGCCCAGTGGTTATTGTTTGGTTATATAATTAATTTACCAACAGATTTGTCCCCTAAATGTGTTGATACTGATATTTTCTAGTGTAGGCCCAGTGGTTATTGTTTGGTTATATAATTAATTTACCAACAGATTTGTCCCCTAAATGTATTGATACTGATATTTTCTAGTGTAGACCAGTGGTTATTGTTTGGTTATATAATTAATTTACCAACAGATTTGTCCCCTAAATGTGTTGATACTGATATTTTCTAGTGTAGGCCCAGTGGTTATTGTTTGGTTATATAATTAATTTACCAACAGATTTGTCCCCTAAATGTATTGATACTGATATTTTCTAGTGTAGACCAGTGGTTATTGTTTGGTTATATAATTAATTTACCAACAGATTTGTCCCCTAAATGTGTTGATACTGATATTTTCTAGTGTAGACCAGTGGTTATTGTTTGGTTATATAATTAATTTACCAACAGATTTGTCCCCTAAATGTGTTGATACTGATATTTTCTAGTGTAGGCCCAGTGGTTATTGTTTGGTTATATAATTAATTTACCAACAGATTTGTCCCCTAAATGTGTTGATACTGATATTTTCTAGTGTAGGCCCAGTGGTTATTGTTTGGTTATATAATTAATTTACCAACAGATTTGTCCCCTAAATGTATTGATACTGATATTTTCTAGTGTAGACCAGTGGTTATTGTTTGGTTATATAATTAATTTACCAACAGATTTGTCCCCTAAATGTGTTGATACTGATATTTTCTAGTGTAGACCAGTGGTTATTGTTTGGTTATATAATTAATTTACCAACAGATTTGTCCCCTAAATGTGTTGATACTGATATTTTCTAGTGTAGACCAGTGGTTATTGTTTGGTTATATAATTAATTTACCAACAGATTTGTCCCCTAAATGTATTGATACTGATATTTTCTAGTGTAGGCCCAGTGGTTATTGTTTGGTTATATAATTAATTTACCAACAGATTTGTCCCCTAAATGTGTTGATACTGATATTTTCTAGTGTAGGCCCAGTGGTTATTGTTTGGTTATATAATTAATTTACCAACAGATTTGTCCCCTAAATGTGTTGATACTGATATTTTCTAGTGTAGGCCCAGTGGTTATTGTTTGGTTATATAATTAATTTACCAACAGATTTGTCCCCTAAATGTGTTGATACTGATATTTTCTAGTGTAGGCCCAGTGGTTATTGTTTGGTTATATAATTAATTTACCAACAGATTTGTCCCCTAAATGTGTTGATACTGATATTTTCTAGTGTAGGCCCAGTGGTCATTGTTTGGTTATATAATTAATTTACCAACAGATTTGTCCCCTAAATGTGTTGATACTGATATTTTCTAGTGTAGGCCCAGTGGTTATTGTTTGGTTATATAATTAATTTACCAACAGATTTGTCCCCTAAATGTGTTGATACTGATATTTTCTAGTGTAGGCCCAGTGGTTATTGTTTGGTTATATAATTAATTTACCAACAGATTTGTCCCCTAAATGTGTTGATACTGATATTTTCTAGTGTAGGCCCAGTGGTTATTGTTTGGTTATATAATTAATTTACCAACAGATTTGTCCCCTAAATGTGTTGATACTGATATTTTCTAGTGTAGGCCCAGTGGTTATTGTTTGGTTATATAATTAATTTACCAACAGATTTGTCCCCTAAATGTGTTGATACTGATATTTTCTAGTGTAGGCCCAGTGGTTATTGTTTGGTTATATAATTAATTTACCAACAGATTTGTCCCCTAAATGTGTTGATACTGATATTTTCTAGTGTAGGCCCAGTGGTTATTGTTTGGTTATATAATTAATTTACCAACAGATTTGTCCCCTAAATGTGTTGATACTGATATTTTCTAGTGTAGGCCCAGTGGTTATTGTTTGGTTATATAATTAATTTACCAACAGATTTGTCCCCTAAATGTATTGATACTGATATTTTCTAGTGTAGGCCCAGTAGTTATTGTTTGGTTATATAATTAATTTACCAACAGATTTGTCCCCTAAATGTGTTGATACTGATATTTTCTAGTGTAGGCCCAGTGGTTATTGTTTGGTTATATAATTAATTTACCAACAGATTTGTCCCCTAAATGTGTTGATACTGATATTTTCTAGTGTAGGCCCAGTGGTTATTGTTTGGTTATATAATTAATTTACCAACAGATTTGTCCCCTAAATGTGTTGATACTGATATTTTCTAGTGTAGGCCCAGTGGTTATTGTTTGGTTATATAATTAATTTACCAACAGATTTGTCCCCTAAATGTATTGATACTGATATTTTCTAGTGTAGGCCCAGTAGTTATTGTTTGGTTATATAATTAATTTACCAACAGATTTGTCCCCTAAATGTGTTGATACTGATATTTTCTAGTGTAGGCCCAGTGGTTATTGTTTGGTTATATAATTAATTTACCTACAGATTTGTCCCCTAAATGTGTTGATACTGATATTTTCTAGTGTAGGCCCAGTGGTTATTGTTTGGTTATATAATTAATTTACCAACAGATTTGTCCCCTAAATGTATTGATACTGATATTTTCTAGTGTAGGCCCAGTAGTTATTGTTTGGTTATATAATTAATTTACCTACAGATTTGTCCCCTAAATGTGTTGATACTGATATTTTCTAGTGTAGGCCCAGTAGTTATTGTTTGGTTATATAATTAATTTACCAACAGATTTGTCCCCTAAATGTATTGATACTGATATTTTCTAGTGTAGGCCCAGTGGTTATTGTTTGGTTATATAATTAATTTACCAACAGATTTGTCCCCTAAATGTATTGATACTGATATTTTCTAGTGTAGGCCCAGTAGTTATTGTTTGGTTATATAATTAATTTACCAACAGATTTGTCCCCTAAATGTGTTGATACTGATATTTTCTAGTGTAGGCCCAGTGGTTATTGTTTGGTTATATAATTAATTTACCAACAGATTTGTCCCCTAAATGTGTTGATACTGATATTTTCTAGTGTAGGCCCAGTGGTTATTGTTTGGTTATATAATTAATTTACCAACAGATTTGTCCCCTAAATGTGTTGATACTGATATTTTCTAGTGTAGGCCCAGTAGTTATTGTTTGGTTATATAATTAATTTACCAACAGATTTGTCCCCTAAATGTATTGATACTGATATTTTCTAGTGTAGGCCCAGTGGTTATTGTTTGGTTATATAATTAATTTACCAACAGATTTGTCCCCTAAATGTATTGATACTGATATTTTCTAGTGTAGGCCCAGTGGTTATTGTTTGGTTATATAATTAATTTACCAACAGATTTGTCGCCTAAATGTATTGATACTGATATTTTCTAGTGTAGGCCCAGTGGTTATTGTTTGGTTATATAATTAATTTACCAACAGATTTGTCCCCTAAATGTATTGATACTGATATTTTCTAGTGTAGGCCCAGTGGTTATTGTTTGGTTATATAATTAATTTACCAACAGATTTGTCCCCTAAATGTGTTGATACTGATATTTTCTAGTGTAGACCAGTGGTTATTGTTTGGTTATATAATTAATTTACCAACAGATTTGTCCCCTAAATGTGTTGATACTGATATTTTCTAGTGTAGGTCCAGTGGTTATTGTTTGGTTATATAATTAATTTACCAACAGATTTGTCCCCTAAATGTGTTGATACTGATATTTTCTAGTGTAGGTCCAGTGGTTATTGTTTGGTTATATAATTATTGTGCTTGCTATTGAATTTGTTTTGTTATGTTAGATTTTTGTTTATTTATATTTATTGCACATCATTACACTCCTATTTAGCTGCTGTATTTTTTGCATATTTATATTTTCTATCAATCTCCTGTTTTTTCTTGTTTAGAATGTTGTTATATACTAGTAGTGCTGACGGCAACAAATAAAGATAATGTAGAAAAAATTAATTATAAATGCTAGATCATGAAGCCTATATGACATCAGAATAAAGGATGTATCTTTTTAACATTTATATTGTACTAGCTGTACCCGCCCGCTTCGCCGGTCATAATATTGAGTTTGATTTAGAACCTAATAGCTGAAAGAATTCGAGCATTTTTGCTTCTTCTACCAATATTAGATTTTTTAGGAGGCATGTCATAAAAAGTAAACTGCAAAACAAATAATTATTTATTTTTTATTTTCACGTTTCACCACATGTTTTAATTACCGAGGAAAAAAGGTTAACACCAAATACAGATCACCTGATCAAGTAAAAGTAGTGTGTGCTACACTCTCAAGGTGAAATGTAGAACTACAATAAATCAAAAAATATACAGTACTGTTGTTGTGAGAACTTCAATCTGCTTATGGCATGTGAAACTACATTAAACCACACAGTCATATGTTTTTTTTGTAAACAATTCAGATTCTCCATTTGAATAACATGGGATCTTTAGGAGCCCGTGGGACGGGACCCTGTGGACGGATCTGCATCAAACTTCACAGAAACCATCTCGGGAGTATACAGGACAACATCCTAAAGTTTCATGGCGATCGGTTGGATGGTTTGGCAGCGCATAAACTTCAAACATATATATATATATATATATATATATATATATATATATATACTAGCTGTACCCAACCGCTTCGCCGGTCATAATATTGAGTTTGATTTACAACCTAATAGCTGAAAGAATTCGAGCATTTTTGCTTCTTCTACCAATATTAGATTTTTTAGGAGGCATGTCATAAAAAGTAAACTGCAAAACAAATAATTATTTATTTTTTATTTTCACGTTTTACCACATGTTTTAATTACCGAGGAAAAAAGGTTAACACCAAATACAGATCACCTGATCAAGTAAAAGAAGTGTGTGCTACACTCTCAAGGTGAAATGTAGAACTACAATAAATCAAAACATATACAGTACTGTTGTTGTGAGAACTTCAAGCTGCTTATGTCATGTGAAACTACATTAAACCACACAGTCATATGTTTTTTGTAAACAATTCAGATTCTCCATTTGAATAACATGGGATCTTTAGGAGCCCGTGGGGCGGGACCCTGTGGACGGATCTGCATCAAACTTCACAGAAACCATCTCGGGAGTATACAGGACAAAATCCTAAAGTTTCATGGCGATCGGTTGGATGGTTTGGCAGCGCATAAACTTCAAACATATATATATATTTACAAACATCCTCTTTTATAAATATAGATATATATATATATACAAACATCCTCTTTTATAAATATAGATGTATGTTTTTTTTTTTTTTTTAATAGAAGTAATTTAAAACTTACTTAGTGAGTTGTAAGGTGCAATTTATGTTTAAAAAACGTATACATAGCCAAAATACATTCAATACCTCCTTCAATTGTTAATGTAATGATGTTTATTCCCAGTTTAGTCAGAACTGAGTTGTCAATGTCATATACACAGAGATTCAGTTGTATGTCCTTCTAACCAACAAAAACAGCATATGCCATTTATAGATTTCTGATTTATTTTTTATTTTAATATAATAACTATAGCAATACACGTGATGATAGCCTAATCTAAAATTACACAAAACATAACAGTTGAATTAAAATCAACGAAATCAAACTGTTATAATTTACGCAAAGGTACGATATGTGAAATAATGCCATGACAGTAGTAATTTAAACAATTTACAATTCTTGTTCAAAGCAAGCACCTCTTGTTTAATTTCAATGCAAACCATTTTTCAGTAGATACTTGACAAATTTGGCAAGACTGAAACCGTTTCGTCCTGTGCTCTTTTCCTTGTTTTTATACTCTTTGGTTAACCACTGCTTTCCGTATGATTGGTCATAATTGCCGTCACTGATCCGGTAACGATTGCATTGTAAATAGTTGGCAACTAGTAAATACTTATTTATTCGGCTTTGTTTTTATCATAAACGTTTACATATATGAATTACAGTATAGACATAGTGTATTGTAAATATGACATTTAGTATCTTATGGTTTGATGTATCTTTTCTGAACAATAGCACATATAATAAATACGCAAAGTCGTAAAAATGAATATTATACTCTGTATGTTAAATGTAGACATTCATATCAAGGCGTACTCATCCACTCAAAAACTGGCCCAAATATCGACACCTCTCTTATTATTATTATTACATAAATTGGAAGTTGACTCGTCGAATTTAATGTTGTAACTCATATCTTGTATGCCACATAAACGTAATTGAATTTTTCTGAGTTTACCTTTGAATTGAGTTTTGTTTTTGAAAGAAATGCGGTTGTCGTCATACATTCACTTTCATTACATATAGTTGAGTTGAATGTTGGCCGAGATATGTCTGGCTGGTTGCGTAGTGGCAAGAGAATGATATGCGCATGCGCCATCAATCGGGTTAGCTCTCAAAAGTTCTTTAGACTTTACTAGCCTTGGTTTTCTCCTCGTAATCATGCTAAACTAAAAACATTCAATGGCATCAGTTCAGTCAGTTGCTCATGGCGGGAAGTAATCAGTATTCTTACGTTGGCTGAACGTTCGCTCGATACTCAACATCGAGGACAGACCGTAAGAGTCTGAATTAACGGGTTGACTGGTGCCCACCTTCATCGAAAACTGAGCCTCGTACTGGTACCACAACGAAAAAAATCATAAGATACAAACCAACTGTAAAATCATAAGATACACTACCTTACTTACTGAACTAGTCGACCTCAGTTAGTAACTAGACGACACTCATTCACACCGATCATTCGTGTAATCGTCTATACTCGTCTTTAAATGTGATATAATCTCCGACTCCTGGTATCAGGCATTTTCGACCTTTCCCTCCACCATCTTCATACTCCTTCAGAACTCATTACTGTTTTGGATCCACTTCACCTTTCAGACTTTCTACTTACAACAGAACACTGCAATACACCGAACGTTACTAAATTACCCTATTATTCAAAAAGGCCACAAGATGGACTAACTTGATAAGTCTGTAAGGGGCAGAAGTAATGTTCCATTCAGCAGTTTTCCACGTTAACATATCTGAAATGGTTCAACGCAAAAACATCGTAGTATTTTGGATATTACTGCACTGAATTTATGTCTTTCATGTAGGCTCATACATCAGTTGGCAAATACTTGACTTCGATGGTCAGTGACTGTTTATAAGTGGCACGATGTATCCTCCCTTGTTTATTTAATCCCTTTGAGTCTGGTAACTCACCCTGCGATACGTTGGTGAGGTCTAGAGCGATGGCCGCCTGATCCACCGTCACTTGGTGTTCCACAAGGTCCAACTCTGCGGTCAAGGAGTCCTCAGCCAGAAGAAGGAACAGCAGAGGCCAAGCCCTGGTTAGCAGCCCCTGCACAAAGTCGAGTAATTATTTTAATTTATAGATTTTTGTACATGTATTGACGGAGGCGTATATATTGTCGTGATGGGTTATGGCGAGATGGAGAACGCGAGGTTAAATCAAAGGATTCCTAAAAACATGAACAATACAGCTAATGCGATTTGATTGAAAAGATTTAATAGCTAATTGATGTTTTAAACTGAATCAGAAGAAATATAAAGCAATCAGTGTGACAGGTTTATTTTTGTAATATCAAAGTCTAAAACTAAAACATGATCATGGTTTAAAGAAATAATATTAGCATATCAGATTTCATTCATAATTTGTATCTAAAAATAGATAAAAATTATGATTCACTCACCAAAAACAGTATTCTGTATTTAGCTTTTTACTCTGTGGATCAGTTTTAGTTTTGGAACATGGTTAGTACAACTGTGGTATACAAACAAAGGTCTATACGCCTCCATGTATATTTACTTAAATTTAAAAAAATATTTTCTTTGAAATAGGTACCGTACATCTTCATTCGAATAGATTTTTGAAGGATAAAAGTACTGTAAAATGTTATTATTTATCCATGTCTTCATCCATCATAGAAAATGTATAAAGTTGTATAAAATATAAACAAGTAGTTAATGAACTCAAAAAAAAAAAAAATATACATATGCTGTTAAATCTTCAAAAACAACTGATTATAATTATTTCCTATTTCTTTTACTTGATCATAACTTTGGAAGTTAACTTCATCAATTATTTTCGTCAAGATGTTAATTTTTGGGACTACTCAGCGAATTCACTAACCTCTACTTAAAGTGCTGACATAAACACTACAACCAGATTAAACTCTTTAATAATCGAGTATTTTGCTGTGTTAGTTGAGTAGGCATAAATATCTGCGTGTAATAGATCACTCCTGCTCGCTTCGCGCGTCAATTCCCCCCCCCACATCTCTCGGCCTCGGTCTGTGACTTAGGATTGACATTAGAAGATCAACAACTGAACTATATATAACATTTAAAGTAACAGAGAAAATATTGAGCATTGCTTTGGTGTTGTTTTATTGTTATTATTTTTAAAATTTAATATTGAACACAATGTTATTCTTATGGAATAAAAATGTTATTTTAAGAGCTGTTTCATTTCTATATGTATTTTGACCTTTTAAAACCCCCTTTTTTGATGTCCTGTATGATACAAAATCAGCATTCACTCAAATTCTCAAGTCAATTTTGTGTTTATCTTTGGAGATCTCGTGACGAGTCAGTCAGTGGTACTTAACTTATATAATATAAGGAATGTGCATCATCATAAATATTCGTTACCACAGACCAAGGATCCTATACAACAGGTTATCTCATTCTCATATGGTCTATATAAGCTGAGTGGTGACGTCATAGGGAGACCTCCAACCACAGAGTAAGTGTATTACTCTGTGTCTCCAACATACCGGGCTGAACAATTAAAACTACATACTAAAATACATTACTGTATTGTTCTTAAGACTATTAGAATTGTTCAAATGTACGGTATTTTCATATTAATTTAAAGCAGCAAATTATCTTTTTTTCATGTGTTGCTGAGATATACTTATATAGTAAATAGTAAATTAATCAATACTAAAATCAGTCACTTACGTTAAATAAATAAACAACGCAGACTGTACTGTCATCGAGACTATGAATATCAGACGTTTTACATTGCTGCGTTTTTTTTTTTTTTTTTTTTTTTTTACAGCGGTGAAGGTAAAAAACACACAGCTGAGGCCTCCCTATGACGTAATTGCTACCTGCGCGATATGGATGCGTACTTGTATGAGACAACCTCTTGTATAGGAACCTTGACCACAGTCGAGTATATGTCACCATAAACGAACATACAGGCTGTCTCCTTGAACTTTCTGACATCCTTTTTAAAAATTGTCGCTAGTTAATATGGGATTAAAATATTATAACCAAATTCTAAAAACAACTCGGTTAATCTTACAGCAACAACTTGTTTTCTTATAACTCGTTTCTTAAGAACAAAAAGTTGTATTGAAACAAATTTTTTTATGTTGTATAACTCTTTATTACATAAAGCCTCATTTTCAGCAAAATTATCATTCTTCTTTTACTTTAGTTTTCAAAATGGCGGGTATTTAAATAATTGAATATCTAATCACTCCAAAACTGATAATTACAATAAACAACATGACAAACAACTTTTTAGACACTTTAGATGTAAATAGAAACTAAGGTTTTAAAAATCAAACGAAAATAACAGCTTAAAGTGAATTTAAGTGATAGAGTACAATGCAATGAGCAATACCTCAAACAGCTGATAAAAGTAAGTAACGTGCGTGACCTATCATTAAATCGGGTAGTAAATCAGCTGTTTACTCCAATTACTGTATTGTAATCAGCTCATTTACAACGCCATTGTTACTGTGAAACATTTTTTAAATGTCAGAAGCATACAGTTTCACAGTATGAAATGACGGAGGAGGAATTTGGTGAGTAGCTATTGTAAACTAAAAATAATTTATAACAATTTACCATCAATAATAATAAAAATTAAACTAAAATAACACTTTACCATGTTATTTTAGTTTAATTTTTATTACTATTGTTGTAAATAATTTCTTAATTATTATCAACTGTTTAGGGAGTTGCTCAATGCATTGCACACACTATAAATATACAGCAGCGAAGCTCAGCCGTTTTACTTGCAACCAAGCGATACTAGCGAACCTAGCGGTGAGGTAGCAAACAACTGGAGCGTTAAGCAAATAAAAGATTTGATTTTAATATTTCTACTCAATTAATTGAATTACATAAGTAAACTGCCGTGATATCTAGCGGAGAGATAGCGTAGCTCTGCGACACGACCACTACGAGCGCTAGCGTCGAGCCGGTTTCTTTTTCCTCAAGAGTAGGTCTACTGTAAGCTTCGCTACTGTATCTTTTCTCTATTGTTTTTGTCTGATTTTCAAAACTTTCATATTTTTTTATTTAAATTAAAAATGTCCAACAAGTAGTTATTTTTCGTTGTTTTGTCATAGGTCTCTTTTTGGAGTTATTTAAGATTAAGTCATGTAAATTTAAGATTACATAATATAAAAATCCAATATTTTTTAATTTAAGTAAAAAGGAACGATTTTTTTAACGAGTCTTTATCTTTAAAGGAGTATACAAAATGTAATTTCAATACAACTTTTCGTTCTTAAGACATGAATGTTTATGTAGAGAAAAAAGTGCTGGCTGTAAGTTGACCAATGCGCTTTGTACACTTTGAATATATTCTTTTTAATCCCATATAAACCAGAAAAATACAAGAATCTCAGAGAGTTTAGGGACACCCTATACAGTATATAACCACAAATAAGTCTCCTACGTACCACAAGATACGCTGTCAAAACTGAGTTTACAGCACCTCAAAAATACATTACAAACTAGTGTACGTCACCACAACGATATTATGGCACCACAAATAAGAATAAAACTTACATAATGCAAAAAGATTTTCGAATAATCTAACTAAATAAAAAGAATATAGTACAGTATCACTAAGATGATCTTAAAATTTAGAGCTTATAAAAATTCATTCACCACTGTAATAAGGATCCTCGTAATGCATAATAATTAATTACAAATTAGGTGAAATAAAATTATTGGGGAAATACAAACTAGCTCCATAAAGCAGTACACGATTTTATAGGCGTATAAGAAATGTCAAGAATAAGAAAAAAATATTTACCATTCAAATGCAAATTGTGGACGGAAAGCACAGACAATCCTGTGGTACAATGGGATACAGTGACTGCTTGCATTGACTTGCTAATACAAGTCTCTTCCACGCGTTGTTGGTGGGAACCGTGACATGGCTCTGTGTGTGCCTGTTTATTTATAGGTATCGTCAATTTATTTGTAAATTGATGTTATTAAGTGACAATTTTACTTGATTCTACCGGTAAAGCGAGCTGATTTTATCGTGTCAGAAATATTTAGACTATAATACAACAATTTATTAAAAGTACAAAAATTTATAAACCATATAGTGACCAAAATAATTAATTTGAAATAAATTGAAAATGTGGTTTTGGTAAATACAAAAAATAAATACATAGAACAGGGCCGTTGTAAATTTTTTGGCTGACAATTTTTTCATGGTAAACACTTGAATGTGATAATTTTTTAGTGGAAAAGACGGAAAAATTACGAAAATAAGGAAAAGCGTATATATATATATATATATATATATATATATATATATATATATACGTAAATATAGTGATGTGGGTACTCAAATTGTGTCCTGATCACGAATATATCAAGGTTTTTGGATTAATAAGCGTGTTAGCGCTGAAAAGTGACGGTTTCAATAAGGTTAAGCCTGTGTTTTTATAGGATAGGCCTATTTTGGGTATTGTAGATTAGGTTATGATAGATTTCATTAAGTTAGGTTTGGTTAGATTATATTTGTCTGGTTAAGTAAGGTTTTATTAAGTTATTAAAAAGATTAGGTTATTAAAATAAAAACTAATCTAAAAAAGCCAAACCTCTAAAAACCTAACCTAGCTGAAAGTAACCTACCTGTCCTTACAAATCCAAACCTTAAGCTAACCAAACCTAACCTACCCGGCGCTAATATTACAGAACTCTGCCATGCTCGTAATGACGACAGAACTCCGCAACCCCCATATTTACAACAAAAATATATATTTAGTTTTTCGTCTTTTTCATAATTTTTCCCAGCTCTTCCGC
The DNA here is from genome assembly GCA_035578905.1 of Stictocephala bisonia. Lineage (NCBI taxonomy): Eukaryota > Metazoa > Arthropoda > Insecta > Hemiptera > Membracidae > Stictocephala > Stictocephala bisonia. Next base: position 15,273 of record JAQJVL010002890.1, on the reverse strand, counting down.
TGAGAAAAACTATCATACTATTGTTTTGTTTGCCTATTATGTACAAAATGCTCCGAAAAAATCGACAAGGGCCCTGTCCTTGATAATTACCGTGATTTTTAATAATAATAATAAAAGTCTGTAGGCTAAGTCTGATCGATTAAAGATTCAAAATCTCAATATAAAATACAAAAATTATGAAATCACTTATGACAAAATCTCTAAAACTACTAGACAGATTTTGATGAAATTTTGAGGGAAGTTAAATTTTGTATTATAAAGACCCGCTAAGAAAGGATTATCGAAATTCGATCCCTACGCGGTAGAAACGCTCCTTCAACGTTTCTTATTTCCATAAGAGTAACATTTGTATTAATTTAATAATTTATTTCAAACAGTCGATACACAAAAAATATAAACATAACACAAAAGATTAGGTAGTTTGGTATTATTCGTTATAAGTTTAAGGTCATTTCTACTCTGACATTACTACAAAATAGACTTGTAGGGGTTTCTAGACTATAAAACGTTGTAGCAGCAAGTTGAGCTTTTATAATGAAGGTGGTTTATAGAGAACCACGGAGGAAAGTGTAAGCAAAGGTAGAGAACCTCCAAGTAGCGAAGCAATGGCTGTCAGCTAAGTTATAAGTTATATAAGAATCGAGTTAAAAATATTTTATTTAGTTTTCTGAAAAAGTATTCTTTTTATCAAGATAACTCGAAAACTAAATTAGAAAGATAAAATATTTTGAGTTAAAAAGATGGTAGCCTACTGTACTTTGTTTACTGAATATGTTTGGATTCTCATTCGTCTATGACAAAAATTAATTAACACATTAATGTTATAATGATACATTTGAGCGTGAACGCAACTTCTTTAGCCCCAGAATTTTTAAAGGAAGTTCATTGTCAAGCTACATTTGAAGTTTCTGATAATTACAGCATTTGGAGTGATTTGATAGGCCTACATTGAAAATTACTAGATTTGAAATTTAAAAGCCACTTTTTCGAGAACCGTGTCGGATCATACATTTTTTTATTCTGAACACTTATAGAACGTTTACATATTGTAGTAATCCATGGTACACTCCTGCACGGCTCGCGTGCCAACCCTTCACTCGCTTAGCTCGCGCCAACATGGCCGTCCGTTCTTCACAACACCTGTCGATGAATAAAAGATTCTCTTCATTCACTTAGTGTGTTTCACTAGATATTTCTGGTTCTGATAACTGAGGCCCGCGTATTTTCATTTCTAAAATCCTGTCGACATCCTAGGACATATGATAAGAGTGACCTTTTTTGACACCCCCTTGAAATATTTTTAATATTAAACGTTTTCCAAAATATTTTTATTTTCAAGGCAGTTTGATTCGCACATATTGGTCATTTGATATGATGATATTTTCATGTCTTGGAGAGGAATACATTTTTGTATAACACACCCGAGTGCACTAGGTATAAATAAACACTTTACAGTTTTTAAAAATATATTTTTTTGTGGCTAATGCGTAAACATTTTTACGGGAAAACACGTTTTCTGTGCATTTCCCATAAGAAATACATGTAAACTAATTTTGCTCTCAAAAGGACTTTTAAAGCAGAAAATTGAGCAATGTTTGAATTTTCTTGTTCATTTGAGCCCACCTGACCCATAGAAGACAAATATTTGTAACTAGTCTACATTTAATGTCAGTCATTAGATGATATTTGTTGCAAGAATTTAAAAAAACTAACATATCGGCCTTCTTAATGGATGTATGTTGCTTACAAAATACATGAGAGTATGAGAATCTCGTTTGTGCATGGAGTATATTTGCAGAGTCGGAGATATAAAAATTCTTATTTCATAATTATTGATAAGTCATTTTTTCCCATTATTAATATCATTTACTTATTTTTTCTTTCCTATTAATATCTTCAGGGATGTTATTTTGCATAATATCAAGAAATACAATATAACTAGGGGACAATCGTGCACGCTTCACGGTCCAACCCCGTCACTCGCTGTGCTCATGACACCTCGGCCTGTGACTTTTGACAATAATAAATAATAGTGATTAAACTGTATTAAGTAAAATCATAATATTATGTACATTTATTTCTAATGGCTCACTCATTGCTCTTCAGTTGCAACATATTTACAGTTTAAATATAAACACTCATTGTTATTACTAAGATTCATAAATATATATGGATTCAGAAATAAATTTTGATAAGATTCAGAAATACCCTTGATTTTACTGTATTATTACTTACAAATAGATATCTCATGTAACAGGAGTGATTTGGTTAGTTAGTGAAGTATGCTGCTACTACAGCTGGTTAAAACTGCATTGCATTTACACTAACGCCCCACAATGGACCAAAAACAGCTGATAAGTCGAGTTAAAACAAAATGTTTAATTGGATAAAAAATATATCTATGTTGTTATAAAATAAATGTGTTTGAGCTGATGCATTATAGGTGTAATAGTTAACTATTTTTCGCGCTCGGTTTTTTAGAGTTTTAATTGTGTTAAAAGTTTATTTTTTTGTTATTAATTGTAATATTAGTGATATTGAATACCTATTTTGTGTTTTTGTGTTGATTTCACCCAGTTATTGTTAAAATAACGAAGGGGTCTTTGTTTAAACATTGCTTACCTAAGCATAACCAAAAATCAATAATGGCTAAGCCAGTGTTTATTTTCTCTTCCCAATCTTCTGTCAACAAGCCTAAATCATGTGATTTAACGCCCAACACTACAGAATCAAATGAAAACATTGATCAAGATTTCTTAAGACCACCAAAAAGAAAAACAGTCAACAATTGTGTAAATCTACAACCTAAAAGGTATGTCTTAGATACTAATCAGCTGTGTGATCAAAACAAATTTAATCCACTATCAGACCACAACTACTCTATTGCTAATAATGATGAAAATGAGATGGCTGATGTAACTGCTACAAGTGAATTGCATAAAATTGTTAAACCTCCACCTATTTTTGTCCACGATGTTAACAATCATCAGGAAATTGTCAAAGATATTAAAAGTGTAATTACTTGTGAGTTTACCACTGAAGTCAAAGGCTCATCTTTGAAAATTAATCTTCTGACCATAGATGATTTTAGAAAACTGACACAATTTTACGACGAATCAAATGTTAAATACCATACGTTTCAGACAAAAATAGACAGAAAATTAGAAGTCGTAATTAAAAACGTTCCCTGCTCTCTTTCTCCAGAGGAAATTCAGGATGAGTTAATCTCTCACAACTATCCGGTTCTCACTGTAAATAGATTATTTAACAAGGAAAAAATTCCATTCCCTATTTGTGCAGTCTCGTTAGAAAACAATGAATCTGGAAAAGCTATATTTGAATTAAATAGACTGTGCTACTCTGTTGTTCATGTTGAGCCTAAAAGGAAGCCTACAAATGTGCCCCAGTGTACTCGATGTCAACGTTATGGTCACACGAAAAATTTTTGCAAGCTCGATCCCAGATGTGTGAAGTGTACTGGCCAACATCTCTACTCTGCTTGTCCGAAGAAGAAGACCGACCCCCCTGTATGTGTAAACTGTGGGGAGAATCATTCGGCCAATTTCAAAGGCTGTAAATACTATAAAGATATACAGCAAAAGACTAAAAGCAATGTTACTGGACTCACCCATCACTCATCTACTAGGAGCACTGATGAAAAGCGCAGTACCGAAAACACTGGAATTGGAATAAAACCCTCACAAGCCCGCCCTCAAGCAACTTCCAAGTCATACGCTCAAGCAACTAAGAAGACGTCAACAAATTTGCATCACCAAACTGATTTCAGTGTTTTTAATAACGACACTACTGAAACTGCAGCTAACGAGGTACTTGAGAGTGGCTCTAATATAGAACAACTAATATTAGATTTAGTTAAGTCAGCCATGCCTATCATTAAAAAGATTATATCTAATGTTATTACTTCACTGTTCAAAAATGCACCCTAGAACATGCATCATACAAAACTTAACAATCCTAAACTGGAATGCTGATGGCCTAAAGAGAAAGAAGAATATTTTTTCAGAGTTCATGGTTCGGCATAACGTCGATGTCGCCTGCATCACTGAGACGCACTTTGTAATAAATGAGCCCTTTAAAATCCCTGGATACTTTATTTATAGAGAAGACAGGAATGCACCCAATGCTTCTGGAGGAGTGGCAATTTTTATAAAAAGAAACCTTAATCATCACAATATACTGTTGCCAAATCTTATTTCAGCTGAAGCTGTTGGTATCAAAATTAATTTGCAAAATGACCAGTCTTGTAATGTTATTTCTGTGTACAAATCACCCAATCGACGTTTTCACCAACAAGATCTTTTAAATCTAAGTCATGGTGACACTCCAACTCTTATCTTAGGAGATTTAAATTGTAAACATCAATTTTGGGGTTGTAGGGTAACTAACCCGAATGGGGTTCGCTTGTTACGTGCTATGAATGAAACCAATATAAATATTTCAGCTCCGTCTGAACCCACTCATTACCCTTGGCAAAACAATTTCCATCCCGATATATTGGACATTACTCTTCATAAAAACTTTGGAGCTCCTATTCTACAACAAGTAATCAGCGAACTTGATTCTGACCATCTCCCTATTATTGTAAGTTTTTTCATACAACCAATATTTTCTCCGCAAATTCCCAGACTGATAAACGGTCCAGTCGATTGGGATACCTTCTGTGCAGAATTCGACAATCGCATGAAAGTTCCAACGGACTTATATTCAGTAAATGGCATTGACAGAGCAGTTCAAGACTTTACAGAGTGTTTACAAATATCAGTCAAAAATGCAACTATTCGGACTTTTCCCCCTACACGAAACACTTTTCTTCATCCTCCCATGAGAATTATGCAATTAATTAGATATAAAAATAGAGTGAGACGTCAGTGGCAGAGATACAGGTACCCTCACTTAAAGATGCAGCTAAATGAACTAATTCGTAAAGTACGTAGCGAACTTGATAAATATAGGATTAATTCTTACAAACTTTACGTTTCTGATATTGATCCTGGTGATTCTAATATGTGGAAAGCAACAAAGAGGCTTTTACAATCACCGACAATTGTGCCTCCACTAAAACAAAATAATTTTATTTTTGAAAGTGATTCCGAAAAAAGTAATGTGTTTGCTGATTTTTTTGAGAATGCATTCATTCCTAATGTTGTTCATGATTTTGAAACTAACAGAAATGTTGAGGATTTTTTGTCCACAACCCCTAGCAGTGCAGAGCAGCCTGTGAAATTTACCTCACCCTCGGAAATTAAAAATATTATTAAAAATCTCCCCAACAGAAAATCTCCAGGGCATGACTTGGTACCTAACATAGTTTTGAAGAATTTTTCTACCAAAGCACTTTCAATACTGGCATCTATTTTCAATGCTTGTATTTCTGTTGGTTACTTTCCCAAAAACTGGAAACTTGCTCAAATAATTGTTATACACAAGCCCAACAAACCTAAACATTTTCCTAGCAGTTACCGTCCGATTAGTCTCCTTTCATCAATATCAAAATTATTTGAAAAAATTATACAGAAGAGACTGCTAAAATACTTGGATTCTTCTAATATCATTCCCCCTTATCAGTTTGGATTTCGTACAAGGCATTCTACATCTCATCAACTTCTACGAATCAATGAAATCATATGTAAAGGATTTGAGAAGAAGCTTCATTCATCGGCAGCATTTTTGGACATAACAAGTGCATTTGATAAGGTTTGGCATGGTGGCCTGTTATATAAATTGTATCAGTTTGGACTTCCTTTGTATCTGAGAGCTTTGTTGCAATCGTTTCTGTCTGATAGGACTTTTTGTGTCAAACTCAACTGCACACTTTCCTCAGTTCGTCCAATAGGCGCAGGTGTTCCTCAAGGCTCAATACTGGGACCTCTTCTTTTTAATTTATACATGTCTGATATTCCTGAGCTTCCTCAGACTACTATCGCTCTTTATGCTGATGACACGGTTCTTATTACCCAGCACATTGACATCAACCAGGCCGTAAATTCTTTACAATTCAGCGTTACATCTCTGACCAATTGGTTTAAAAGCTGGAGACTATCGTTAAATCCATTGAAATGTGAAACAAAGGTTTTCTCTTTGAGAAAGTATATTTTGCCACCTGAAGTTGCTATTGCAAATACTTCAATTCCTTGGAACCCTGATGATCAAGGCATAAAATACTTAGGTGTCTACCTCGATAAAAAATTAAACTGGAATCTTCACGTAAACAACAAACTCACTCAAGCATACGCACGTCTATCCATGTTATTTCCTATAATAAACAGAAAGTCATCTTTAAAACCAGAATGTACATTTTTAATATATAAAACAATTCTTCGGCCGTTAATTATGTATGCCTGTCCAGTTTGGGGAATGTGCATTTCTTCCGCCAAACTGAAAAAGATTCAAATTTTCCAAAACAAAGTTTTAAGAATTGCAGTTGATAGTCCATGGTACATACGTAACTCTCATCTGCATGTAGAATTTGGACTCGATACCATTGATGCGTTTATTAAAAGAAGTTGTCGTAAGTTCATGGCAAACTTAGAAAATGTTCCAGGAGCTATTAGCTTTCACATTGGAGAACCTACTTTGCACAGGCGTTTGAAAGCCAGACTTCCTCAAGACATGATAGACTGATTTATAGCCTCTCTATGTAACACTTATTTGTTTGTCTTTTTTTTTTTTAACTTACTTAAATATGTTATATATATTTTTTGTTTACTGATTGTTATTCGTGTTACAGGGTGACTCATATATGAGCGAACCCGATAATGTTATGATTCCTCCTGTTATATTTTCTGTGTATAATATGTAAAATATTGATCCAGAAATAAAAGTGTAAAAAAAAAAAAAAAAAAATAAAATAAATGCTTTAACCTTCTCAATATTATAAAATATCATTATTTACATTCTAACAGCTGTTAAAATTTCGTTAACGTCATTATTTATATTTGAACAGCTGTTACTTTTTTACTATTTTAAATCTCTCTCCGCGTTATTCTTATGGCCAAAAAACGTACTTTGAGAGCTTCCTGTGCCCTTCAGGGTGAAAGTATTTTAAAATAGAGACATTATTGGACAACTACGAATAGGGGTAAATTTGTTGAAATCTCAATCTTTTAAATTGATACAGAAATAAGGGAGTAGTTGCGTTAACAAAAAACTTCTTCGCGCATTATGTAGGTATAAGGAGTTGCTTAGGAATTACAAGTTATTATAAATTTACTATTAGAAAATTATTGAGACTACTTCTAGTCATAAAATTTCAAGGGTCACAAACAGTTTTTAATGCATGGTGATCTGTGGTCTCAGTTAAAAGGCGTTGTTTGTTTCATCAAAAGGCATGAACATTGTACATTATTCGAGAACATGAAAGATATTTATTCTACATATTTTCACATGATTCCATTCTATTAAAAGCTTAAATCTATGGTTAGCTATTAGATTTCTGTTGCAAGAAATGGTTTTCAATCCTTCCCTTCTTCTACACGCGTCTTTTGATCTATAATCTAGACCGTAACTCAAGCTCAAATGAACATTTTATTGAAAACCAATTCTAGGCCTATCATAAGATTCCGGTGGATAAAGACCTAAAATAATTTTACACGCAGTTTATAATACTTGGTGTGAATTTAAATCACTTTGTGTATGATATTTGTAGTTAAAATATCTTGAATTCAAGCATACAATTTCGATTTCTCAATCTTTGGAAACTTAAGTGTGTGACGGTTGGCAACACTATTTGGATTATTAAAATTTATTTATAACTGCGACCTAATTAATTACAAGGGTTTATTAATTACCCACACACTTCTAAAAGTGTACATCATGGTAATTACGTCAGGAAAAAGCCTAATTAATGTAAATTAAATTATGGAAAGTTTGGAAATCCCTCGAGCCGTAATTTATAAAATAGAATACAGAATGTTAACAGTGAAATTATTTTCATCCTAAAGCAAGTTTTAATATCCTCTGTGATCTGAGTATCACGTTATATGTAGGCTTAAATATATTCAGAGGCCATACGAACACACGAAAATGTTACTTTCACACAACATTTAGTATAATATATGCTAGTTAGAAAACTATTTGAACTATTAATTGATTTTCAACTGTAAGCATTAAAGTTATACTATTTTTTAACTCTTCTCTATTTATAAGTAGGCCTACTAATTAAACCAACTAAATTCAGTTTGGGAGAGAAACTATAAACATGAAACCTAATCTTTTTTGAAGTAACAAAGTAACAACCCCGTTGTCATGAAGTGCAGTACTTACGTGTGGGTACATCCATATGCGCGAGTTTTCATGCACTGAAGGTCGTAATGTGTTGTCGGTACACGGTCTGCACTGTAAGAACACGCTCCCTAATGCACTAACACTGTTGATCAGAGTGTCAGTTGGTCTGCAGGAGCAAGAGAGGGGGTGGAGCGTCTATGGTCGTCATGGAGACCGCCCTTCCCACCCACACTCAACAATGGTTCACTCGAATGAGTCACCATTAAAACCCAATGTAATTAGTGCTCGCAAATTCAATAGAGAAAAGAAGAACCGTACGTGCTAAGTAAAAAATAAAAATAGGTACGTAATTCAAATTAAATTTTTCTATTAATAAATTAAAACTTTGTCAAAAAAATCTCACGCTACATGTAATATGTCAAGTAAATCCAAGTGGTAGCTATAAATTCAGGACAATGTTTCTAGGCAGGTTAATTTGCCTGAATATCGTATTTAAAATCAACTCTTTCATAATATTTATGTCAAACATTTTTAACTATGTACATTGTACAATTTTCATGTGATTTTGAACAATTTAACTATGTACAACTTAGTGGCATAACTAAAATTGTCTTAGGTCACGTAAGTATTATGTACTCCTTACCAAATTATTACCACTTTCGAAACATAATATTTATGTACTTAATAACAGATCACATCCTTTCTTGTTCAGCATTTGCAACCTTGGACCACTGGCGACATTTACACACACCTTTCAGACATAAAGAATAACAGATTGACAATCAAATCAAATCAATCACTCCAGACGTATACGACTGCGGACTTCTCTTCCAAATACCTTTCAGACGTTTATAACTGCTAACGGCTCTCCCACCCACCTTTCTGACTCACACGACTACAGACCGATCTTTCATCTACTTTTCATATCTATACGACTACTGGTGGCTCTCCCAAATGCCTTTCAGACGTTTATAACTGCTAACGGCTCTCTCACCCACCTTTCTGACTCACACGACTACAGACCGATCTTTCATCCACCTTTCATATCTATACGACTACTGATGGCTTTCACACATTCTTTTCAGACGTACCGACTACAATTTGACATATACAATGAATTGCCGACTATATTACAGCTTTCTTTAGGGCTACATTAAATCATGTTTTACAACACAAGTTTTAACACTTTTAAATAAAACTACAAACTAAATCATTTTGTTTTGGTGTAAAAATCATTTATTTATTCACAATTCAGATCCAAGATAAGAAATAAAGCAATTAATTGATTTAAACATAGGTCCCTTAATGAGGATTCTTTATTAGAAAAAGAATCAGAAAAAAAAATTGGGTGTGCGTCGGACCACACGGTGGAAGTTATACTTCTTTGGCCATTCTCATACACCCACTCACGCACACAAACAGACAGGATATATAAATGAAATATAAGACATTTTTCAATATTATTCAATATATTTATCTTCAATATATTATACGTGACTTCATTATTATATTATACACCTATATTATCATTATCAGTAATTTCTTCGATTAAATTTCTTCGATTAACAATCGATTAATCGATAGTTCTTAAAAATTTGTTCTTACTTTTCAGCGTGACGCGGTTTCTCGACCAACATCCCATCCCAAAGTGTCTAACGGGCGCAAAGAAGTATAACTTCAAAAGACGTTTTTTCGTCCTCTTTAGGGGAACATCACATAATAGATCAAAGTTTATTTTGGTTTCATTACATTTGTTTTTTATTACTTTTCTTTTGCATTAAACTTATTTTTCCTAATTTTACTAAAACATTAAACATTATTGAATTTTATGGACAAGAAAACTCACTTTTAGCTATCAAAGTGTGTATTTACCTGGTAGAAAATGTTAAAATATTGTATAAATATGTTTGTCATGGCTTGACATTTTACTGATTACAGTAGAGTAGGTACTTAAGCTTTCTGGATCACATATTTGAAGCAGGTTTAGTTGATTAATTTGTTATCACCAAATGCTAACCATTGTTTAACTTTGTGACAATGGAGTGTCAAGAGAGGAGGAAGTTTTTGAGTGATTATTGGTCAACCTAAAACAACAAGTATGCAATGAGTTCCTATGTGGAAATAAAATTTTTAATTTTTAATTAGGCTACTTGTTGTTTGAGTATATTTTAAATATAAAAACGTAAATTCAACATATAAAAACAACAAAATTTAACAAACAATGTTAACCTTTCAATATTAAACAACATACAACAACGTTTGTTTTTCTTTTTTTTTCTATCATTATTATTCAAAGATCACTTCCACTTTTTACTTCTTATCAATTAACATAACATTTTGAAAAGTGTTTCGTACTTCAATTTTATGAAACAATTAACAAACAATATATAAACTATGAATATTATAAATGACTAAACCAACAGATTAGTCACAAAGAAACAGCACATTTTCTCATTGTGTTGAAACGGTAACTCGAATCGGAAGTGGTAATCAGAGAACACTACCTTATCCCCGTAACAACTTCCTTCTTGCAAAGAGCAGATTGTAGGTTCGCCAGTCCGTTGTTCCGTCACGTGAGTGATTATCAAGGTCACTGGTACGACTCACACAGCTGTTGAGGAGAAACGACTTGTTTATAGAACAGCTGTTCTCCAAATTGAGCAATGCTATATTTTTACTGCCTTTTCAGAAGGAGTTTATAAGCTAAGGAAAGGTTTAGATGGTGTTGTTGATTTGAAAACGAATTGGAGACTGTCATGAGGAGGCCCATCTATAAGCATACAGTCCGATAGCATTCAGTCGCGTCACTCGGACCAAAAACGATACTAGCGCTCCTAGCGGTGGGAGGACAATAATAGTTCTGCACTGTTTATATCCACAGCTGTGATTAGTAAATGCCAAATAACTTATGTATTTAATCTGTCATGATGACACCTTTTCTATTGTTTATTCCACTTCTTAGCAAGACAATGCAATACATTGGTAATTTGGTGTAGTTGTCCGGTCCGGCTACTTGGAGCGTTAGCTCGACAGGAGCAATGAAAGTGTCGCTACTGTATGTTATGAGAACACAGTAAAAAACACCAAGTAGCGACACTCCGTTAAAAATTTACGACAAGCACGGCACTAGCGCTCATAGCTATGGGAACAGAGAAGCGCGTATTTCTGCACTATTTACATCCACAGCTGTTATTGAGTAGTAAATGTCTTGCACAGCTGCAATTGAGGATTTGTGTGTCAACAACATGTCCGTAAACCCCAACAAGTGCTCTGTTGTTACGTATGATAGGAATAAAACTCCAACTGTTTATAAGTACTCAATTTCTGGTACCAAAATCCCTAGACACCAAAGTGTTAAAGATCTAGGCGTACGATTCAATTATGACTTATGTTTTTCTGGACACATCGATGATATTTGCAGTCAGGTGAACAAGATGCTTGGTTTCCTGTCAAGGTTCTCTAGGGGTATCAGCCACCCTGCAGCTCTTCCGCTCTTCGCTCCCTTTATTGCTCACTTGATATGCATCTCAAGTGTAGTCTCCTTACACATTTAGCGCCAGAGAGGGATTAGAAGCTATACAGCACCGCTTCGTTCGTCTGGTTGGAGTACGGCTGGCCTATGACTTTCTGGAGGTACCTGTAGATATTTTATCTTCACAACTAAACCTCCCACCTCTTGCTTTCCGTCGTGACATCGCTGACGTATGCTTTCTTGTGAAGATTATTCACGACCAAGTGCAATGTTCCGATCTTCTTTCCGAACTGGACTTTAGAGTCCCAACAAGCACCAGAAACCATGATATTCTGAGTCGGAAGCATCATGGTACTAACTTCGACTACTAGAGTCCGTTGGCTAGATTTGTCAGGCTCGGAAACCGCGTCGCATCTGAGTGTGATATTTTCTGAGACAGCTTCGTGCTTGTTCGAAGACACGCATCCACCGTTCTAACTTGAAATTTATAGTAATGTATTCATTATTTAATTCAGACACAGAGAGTTACATTTATGATTGTTATGTTGTTTTTTATTATTAAGGCATGGAGTTTGTTATGTATTATTTTAGTTTTTAGTTGTTGTGTTTCTACAAATGTGTTTATCTATTGTTATTGTAGTGTAATTTAATTACCGGTACTTTTATTTTGGTGGTTCTGAATTGAGTTTGATCACTACCATATGTATCATCAAGTATTAGCCTTTGTGTTAATTAAAGCTTGTTGTATGTTTTGACTTACCTTTAGTAATATTGTTATCCTCTTATTTGTTGTTGAGCTTTTCTCTTGTTAATGTTTTGCACTGTATATATTTATTCTTTAATATTAAAATCATAGAGTTGGTCAGTATCGTTTTAGTTTTTAGTTGTTATCCTGTTCTAATTTGTTTATCTGTTGTTATTGTAGTCTAATTAATTTTATTTTGTTTTAGTAGCTCTAAATTTAATTTGATCATTACCATATTATCACTAAGCATTAGCTTTTCGTTAACTTAATGCCTCTTGTATGTTTGATCTCCGGTCAGTAATATTGTTATCCTTTTATTGGTTGTTGAATTTTTCTCTTTGTTCTTGTTTGTATTGTTATATTCTATTCTTTTTATTATGCCTATTATAGGTAGTGTAATGTTTGTATCATGATATCATCTTGTAATATATATATATATATATATATATATATATATATATATATATATATATATATATATATATATATATATATATATATATATATGTATGTATGTATGTATTGGCTGCTTGCCGGTGGAAAATAAATAAATGTCAAATAATCGGTCATGGCCCTTTTTCTATTGTAATACCTTCAGTGTGAACAAATACTGAGATTAAAAGATGATTTGACAACTTTCTCACTCATAAAATTTAACTTTTAGACAACAACTCGTCACTACAAGTGAAAATATCGTTTTAACGTTTATTTATACAGTATTATATATATTGTTAATATCGACATACTCTGTGTCATGCTAAACGGACTCTATGAAAACTGTTTGCTTTTTACTTTGGTAGCTGAAAATGTTGTGATTTTTATATGTTCTTACAGTTTAATAGCTCTTAGTGTTCCGCTGAATTCCGCCTTTACGTATTGTTTTTAATAATATTGGTAACTTCTATAAAATGACCATCTTAGATGTTCATATTGTTCAGTTTTGATTTCATTCTATTGCATCAAAAACATGTATAACTGTGCCATCTTTCAGTATGGGAAATACTGTATGTCGTGTAGTTCAAAAATTGATTTTCTTATATTTTGAAGTGTTAAGTTTTATTAAAAACCCCTTCTTTAACACAAACTGTAGACGGTTAGTAACGTTAAAATTGTCACATGAGATAACCATCTTGTATCACGGTTTATTAATACAACTGCAGTCCAATGTACGTTCGAAAACAAATATAGTCCATTATTTGAGCTATACTTGTAGACTCTAAATAGAAAGTGGAAATTACTGTACTACTGTCTTTTCAATTAAGTCACGTATACAGTAGTAATGAGGTTATAAAATTACAATGTAAATTCACTAATGATGTACTTTGACGACATGAAAAATAACAATTTATTCAAACTTTGTACGTATTAATTTTAAATTATGCAACTACCCATTTTTTTTAAATTTTAGGACTATTGTACTTTTTATTATATGTTTATAAGGGCTATGCAACATCAAAACAACGGTGGCTGTATTTTTTAAAAGAGATATATATAAACTTTAGGAATAACGATTTCATGGATATTAAATGTTTTCATGGTAAATTTTGTAGGAAAAATCATATAGTCATTATTGTTAAGTTCACTTACTGTAAATATTTTTGAAGTATCTTAAAATCCAGATATTAGCATGGTAGGTTATCCAACGCCTGATTCAAACATATAAAAGAGCCATGTTTATTATGTTATTACAACTACTTTGAGTTATTTGCCTAGATATTTTATTATAATACTTAACTTTGTATGAAATTGGAGTGACATTAAAACTTCACACTTCAATAGTTTACGGTTGTAACGGATTGGAGCGTTAATGATAGGCCGGGCTTTTAACCGGAAGGGGAGTTGCTCAAATGTTACAGTCGATTTATTTTGTAGTTCATACTAGAATGGGTAAAACGCAACATAGTGAAATATTTAAACGGCTCTTCATTATAAAACTGTTTTAGCTTCTTTGAGAGAGCTAGAAATAGCAGTAGTTTTAGAAGTCCTGGTTATTCTCAACCGTAGACTTGGTTTTGCACCTTCCAATGCCATTCCTCTTGCATCACCTCATTCTTGGTATTTTGAACGACACATCCCTGTGATTACTAATTTCTAAAGCTCTATTTAATGCTTCTTATGTGCACAGTCTCAGTAGTTGTTCATGTATGTACATCCATAAAACTGAAAACGTGATATTGAATAATTTGTTGGACATTTACAACGCTTCGAGTGTTTTAAAAAACAACGTTTATAATACTCCTTGTCGTCTTTAGGTATTACTTAATATCTTATCGTACATTAAAAATTTTTTTAATCTTTTCTGTGTGTTGCTTATTTATAGTGCGTTCATTCTTTTGTTCTCTGTATTTATATTGTATATTTTGACATAACTTTGTATTTTTATAATAGTTTGTAAAAAGTCGTGACTTTCTGAAGAGTCCATCGTAATCTATTTGCATATAGATGTTTATGTGTTTACTTACATACATAGGGCCTATGGGTTAACAAAATAATAATTTATAATGAAGAATAATATATTAAATTACTCTAAAGATTCAGCAGAGGCTGTCGGCCATGTTGGTTTTAATCCCATAAGAAAGCTCTTAGTTTCGAACAGGATATATGACCACTCCTATCCAAACTAAACAGTTATTTTTAAAAGAATTTTTCAAGAATTGCATTTGATTAAGAATGAAATTGCACGTTCGAACTGATTTGCTAATTTCTAATTAGTTTCTTAGAAAAATGGGTTGCGTTTAACTGAAATTATTTCATTCATACTAATTAATGTAATCGAAACTTTTTCAATGTCGTTCGTAAGTGTCTGTATGAG